>QEPC01012741.1:3658070-3682312 GCA_003113815.1 Sphenodon punctatus
GCCAAGGTCATTCACTCTGCCTGTCGCTTCGACCACGTGCAGCCTCTCCTCCTCTCCCTTCACTGGCTCCCCCTTCCTGAACGTATCATGTTTAAACTCCTGGTTTTCACGTTCAAATCGCTCCACGACCAAGCTCCCCCTTATCTCTCTGACCTAATTTCCCTACGCACTCCTGCACGCGCTCTCCGCTCTTCCGTTGTTCCCTCCCTTACTCTCCCTCGTTTCTCCTGCTCGCCTAACTGCCTTCGACCCTTCTCCCTTGCTGCTCCCCATGCCTGGAACTCCCTCCCTGCCCACATCCGCCTTGCCTCCTCCCTCCACTCCTTCAAATCCCTCCTCAAGACCCACCTTTTCCTTCCTGCCTTTCCCAATGCCCGCTAGTCTTTCCCCTTACTCCTACTGTCTGCCTTCCTTTGCTGACTGCTGCTACCAACTTCTTTGTAACCAAGCCAAGCACACGCACCTGAAACTTCGCATCCGCCTGAATGTTTGTTTGTCTTCTCCCCTGTCTCTCCCACTGTCCCCTCTCCCTGTCTCCCCACCCTTTGTCTTCTAGATTGTAAGCCACAGGCAGGGACCTTGTCTAATTCTATGTTCTGTACAGCACCAGGTCATACGACTGGCGCTATATAAATGTCTAATAATAATAATAATAATATGCAAACCCAACCACCTCCCCATTTGACCAATCCTGCTGCTTGCTCCCTCACAATCCACATCTTTCCTGTGCTTCCCTCTCTTCCCCTAAAGGAGAATCTCTCTTCATTGTGTTGCCTGGTTCTTTTTCTTCTTCGGCAAGAGCAGCAGCACCTGCCACTCTGCCTCTCCTTTCCCTTTCTGAAAAAAGACCTCATGGCTGCTCTGCTTTTCATTTCCCCTAACACACCTGTTCGAAGGAGCAAAAGTGCTTGGGATTGCTGGGTCCATGTCTTACTTTCTCCCACAGGAGACAGACATGTAGCTCCCCAGCCCATTTGCCTGCAACAAGAGCCACCTCCTACTTTTCCAAGCTCTATTCAATACTACCCTCATCTTTAACAGTCTGTTGTTTTGCTTCCTCCCATCTGGACTTTTTAAATGATTCCTTTGCGATATCATGACAGTTACTGGCATGAGCAAGGTGAGCAGGATTTGCCCAATATTGGATTAGTCTGCATGACTAGTGTCTACTTCTTCTTGCACTGTTGACTCTCAGATAAAATCTGCACTTCGGTACAATATTAAACATTAGGGTCGCAATCTGGAAACCACTTACTCCAGAATAGTTCCCTTTGTACCCTACAGACCTCTATAGGATTACTCCAGAGTAAGTAGCTTATGGCCTGCAGCAGCCTAAACGGTTTTTGAAGTAGCCATTGCTACACATGAGAAGGCCAGATTTCATTGCTCTCTTATTTATAACGTGTTTCTACTCCAAGGTAGGAAGAGCAACTGCCGGAGAGTTAGAAGAGCAGGATTTTGTCAATATGCAGCAAGGCATAAGCAACAGTTCTGTATCCGGCAAGTATTTAACAACAGAAAGAACAGTTACAGTAGGAACATGATTATCTCCATTACAAGGAAGCCCACTGTAAATTAACAAGTGAACAAATACAACAGCAAAAGCACGGTGCTAGATATTTACATGGTCATAAGCTAGAAGGGTATGGATCCGCAAATAAAAGTTAGTGAGTACAGCATATGTTGTACATCAAGAAGCATGACAAAGCTGAAGATTTTAGGTTCCATCTCATCTGACTATTTAAGGTAGGAAAGGTCATTTCATATTTCCAGAAAAGCTTATTGTTGTGAAGAGCAAGAGAAAAACTTTATTACTATTATTATTATTTATTAAAAATTGAGGTGAAACACGTTCCTGAAGGTGAAATACGCTGCTGAAAAAAATTATTCCTGATATACATCAAAGCTTTTGTGTCTTACATCTACTCCAAAATAATGCATTATTAATATTAATCACAGGTTCAAACGATTTCGAGGAAGGGCAGGATAATGGTCAACTATGAGATCATCATATACCATGTACAAAGAGATGAGGTTTAAAACCAAGACACATCTTTGGTATTGTCAACAGAATAGAGAAGTCTATTTCCTCTGATTTATTATGGTGACTGACTCACTTGTCCTCATATTCTGCAAATAGTGACGTGCTAAGCAATTTCCTCCTTGCTGACTGATCTAGCTTGAGGCAATAAAGCGTTTACAGATGGGAGTCTTCAGACTAGAGCCACTGCCCATTTGCAATAGGTTTTTAGGCTAAACTCGATATTATTTGGGGCCTAAAATTGTGAAAAATATCCCTCCCATTACAGCATTAAAAAACAAAAATCTTGTTCGATTAGCCTAGTTAATTCAGTGCTCATCAACAAGCAGCAATTTGAAACCACAATTGGCAATCTGCCTCTTTTCTCAGCAGTAACTCAACTTGGAGACGCTTGGGTATACAAAGGTGGTCACTAAGGCAAGCCACAAAAGCATATCACCTAACACTTCCAGCAAACAGGACAAGCTCCACTCCTCAGTGAATAAGTCTTCTCACCTCACATCCTAATAGTTACATAGTTAAAAGGGGCTAGTAGTTACATTTTCTATGGTATGAGTACCTCTCATATTACCCAAATTAAACAATTGTTTTAGTACACTAAGCCACTGCCCAGTTGGAAGAGATTCAGAAGTCCACCATGAACCCAAAAGCAGATTATAAACAATGAGCTACTTAAGATTTTGGATCTCTCACCAGATGAAAACTAACAAGAGGGCAGCAAACGGCAGCAGCCTAACGGCGCGTGCCTGACAGCTACTTCTCTCCATTTCTTTTCTACTGTATTTCCCCCTCCTATCTTACTCACTAACATGTCTGCTCTATTTTCTCACCTTTTCTTTCCCTCCTCCCCTTCCTGTCCATCTTTTTCTCCCTCTACTTTTCTCCTCCCAGCTTCTTCCTCCCCCCAACCGATCACCACTCTCTAACCTCCCCCATACATCCTTTTCTCCCTTGGCTACCTTCTCTCCTTGCTCCCCTTCCACTCCTCCTGTCTCTAGCCTTCCTCGATGCTCCCCTTCTCCCAATCTTATCCCTATTCCTCCTGTCTCTAGCCTACCACGACGCTCCCCTTCTCCCAATCTTATCCCTATTCCTTGCCTCCCCCCTCATCAACTACCATTTTTCTGCTCCCTCTGGAACTGTCGCTCATCTATCAGTAAAGCTCCCTATATCCATGATCTTTTCCTCTCTCGCTCCCTCCAGCTCCTTGCCCTTACTGAAACTTGGATCACTCCCTCAGACTCTGTCACGCCTGCTACCCTCTCCTGTGGGGGTCTCTCCTTCTCTCACCAACCCCGCCCTGAAGGACGGGGTGGTGGGGTGGGCCTCCTTCTTGCTAAATCCTGTCAGTTCCAACCAATTTCTCCTCCCCCCTCTCTCTCCTTCCATACCTTTGAGGCTCACTCCGTGCGCCTCTACTCCCCCCTCCATCTACGTGTTGCTGTCATCTACCGTCCCCCTGGTCCTCTCTCTTCCTTTCTTTCTGACTTTGAGTCCTGGCTCACTTTCTTCCTCTCTGTTGATATCCCCACTCTCATCCTTGGTGACTTCAACATTCATGTTGATGACCCATCTCAGCCCTCAGTCTCTCGCTTCCTCTCCCTAGCCTCCTCCTTCAACCTCCACCTTTGGACCAACTCCCCCACCCATACTAATGGCCATTCTCTTGATCTTGTCCTCTCTAGAAACTGCTCTGTCGCTGATCTCTCCTTCGATCCTCATCCTATATCAGACCACTTCCTTGCCTCTTTCAACATTTCCCACTGTCCCCCCTCCTCTTCCCCTTCTCTACGCCCCTTCCGTGACCTTCAAGCTATTGATCCCCTGGACTTTGCCTCCTCTCTCTCTCCCCTTCTTCCTACAGTCTTCTCTTCCTCCTCCCCTGACTCCGCTGTCTCTGCTCTCAACGCCTCTCTCTCCTCCACACTTGACTCCCATGCCCCTCTCTCTTCCCGCCCTGCCTTCTCCCACAACCCCCGTCCTTGGCTCACCCCTAGTATCCGCCACCTCCGTTCTTGCACTCGTGCTGCTGAACGACTCTGGCGCAAATCCCATTCTCACGCTGACTTCCTTCACTTCAAATTCTGTCTCTCCACCCTTACTTCTGCTATCTCCCTTGCTAGACAACACTACTATGCCTCCCGCATTGAGTCCTGTTCTCGGGACCCTCGCCGCCTGTTCTCTACCTTTGACTCCCTCCTCAAGCCTCCCTGTCCTCCCCCTCCTTCTTCCCTTTCTGCTCAGGATCTTGCCTCCTTCTTCACCTCCAAGATAGACAAGATCCGCCTCGACATCGCTTCCCACTCCTCTCTTCCCACTCCCACCCCTCTCCCTCCTCCCCCTCCTTCTCTCATGTCCTCCTTCTCCCCTGCCTCCCTTAAGGAAATCTCCTCTCTGCTCTCCTCCTCCAACCCTTCCACTTGCCCCCTTGATCCCATTCCTTCCCGCCTCCTCACCTCCATTACTCCCACTGTCGCCCCTTCCTTCCTGCACATCATCAACCTCTCCCTCTCTACTGGCTCTTTCCCTTCTGCCTTCAAACATGCCACAGTCTCTCCTATTCTCAAAAAGTCCACTCTTGACCCCTCTGACCCTTCTAGCTATCGTCCTGTCTCACTCCTTCCTTTTGCTTCCAAGCTGCTTGAACGTGTTGTCTACTCCCGCTGCCTTGACTTCCTATCCTCCAACTCCTCCCTTGACCCCCTCCAATCTGGCTTCCGCCCCCTTCATTCTACTGAAACTGCTCTCGCTAAGATCACCAACGATCTTCTGGTGGCTAAATCTAAACGTCTCTATTCCATTCTTGTCCTCCTTGATCTCTCTGCTGCCTTCGATACTGTTGACCACTCACTCTTGCTGGATTCCCTTCACTCCCTTGGCTTTTGTGGCTCTGTCCATAACTGGTTCTCCTCCTACCTCTCTGACCGCTCCTTTAATGTGTCTCTCTCCAACTCCGCCTCCTCCTCCTTCCCCCTCTCAGTTGGTGTTCCTCAAGGCTCTGTTCTTGGCCCTCTCCTCTTCTCGATCTATACCTCATCCTTAGGCAAACTCATTGCCTCCCATGGCTTCCAATACCACCTCTATGCTGATGACACTCAACTCTATCTCTCTACTCCCTCTCTCTCTCCCTCTGTTCAAGCTCGTCTCATCAACTGTCTCTCTGACATCTCTACCTGGATGTCTCAACGTCAACTCAAACTCAACATGGCTAAAACTGAACTCCTTATCTTCCCCCCTCATCCTTCCTCTCCTTCCTCACTGTCAATAACTATTGATGGAGTCACCATCCTGCCTGTCCCCCAAGCCCGTAGCCTAGGCTTCATCTTTGACTCACCCCTTTCTTTTAAACCCTACATTGACTCTGTTGCTAAATCCTGTCGCTTCTCCCTCCATAACATTGCTAAGATTCGCCCTTTTCTCTCTGTCTCGTCTGCCAAAACTCTTGTTCATGCTCTGGTCATCTCTCGCCTCGATTACTGTAACCTCCTTCTCACTGGCCTTCCCCGGTCTCACCTTTCTCCCCTCATCTCTGTCCAAAACTCTGCTGCCAGGGTCATCTACCTCGCCAGTCGCTTCGACCATGTGCAGCCCCTCCTCTCTTCGCTTCACTGGCTTCCCCTTCCTGAACGAATCCTGCACAAGCTCCTAGTCTTCACCTATAAAGCTCTTCACAACCTTGCTCCCCCCTACCTCTCTGCACTTATCGCCCTCCATACTCCAGCCCGTGCACTTCGCTCCTCCTCTGTCCCTTCTCTCACCCTTCCACGCCTTCCCTGCTCCCCTAAGCGCCTTCGTCCCTTCTCACTTGCTGCCCCCCATGCCTGGAACTCCCTCCCTGTCCACATCCGCCTTGCCCCCTCCCTTCATACCTTCAAATCTCTCCTTAAAACTCACCTCTTTCGCTCTGCTCTGTCTGACTCTTTATCCTGCTGAGCCACTATTCCTATACCTACGATCGGTTTACCCTTATCCTTGCAACATGGACCTGCCTGCTGTCATTCTCATCGTAACCAAGCCAAGTACGTGCACTTGAGACCTCGCATCTTCATGAATGTTAGACCCCTTGTCTCTCCCTCTGTTCCCCTTCCTAAGTCTCTCCCCCAGCTCCTGTCTCTCAGATTGTAAGCCCTAGGGGCAGGGACCGTGTCTATTTTATTACTTTGTAAAGTGCCAGGTACACTGCTGGCGCTATATAAATGTTTGTTAATAATAATAATAATAATAATAATAATAGCAAATGCTTATAAGCTGCAGAAATTGCTTTGGTTTCAATGAAGATGGCTTCTACTCTTGACTCGCTTCATGCAAAGCTACAGAAGCAGATATAAAGACGCCTCAGAAAACACAGGCATCTGAAATAGAATCTCATTACATAACCACCCTGACAATCCTTCTTGTACAAAACCTTTCCTATACATTCAGGTTTTGACTTTTCAAAGAAGGAGCCTCAGTCCAACAGTAGCTATAGGCACAATAGTGCATCCCATAATTCAGCGTTCAAGTGTCTAGCTAACCGATTATACCCACAAATCAGGAAGATAGAAACCTAAGTTGTACAAATTACAGGTGCTATGGGTTATTCCTGTTATTTCTCATTTACAATTAGGCAAAGGAATACAATTTCACCTACATAATCAGAAGTTACTTGTTACACGTACAGGGCATTTGATTGGTCATAGTTTTTCACAATTCATTAAGTTACAACTGCCAAACCCAGTTTTATTACCAAAGATGATTTTTAAAAAAAAGATTTAGGACACAATTCAAAATTCATTAGAACATATTACTCAAATTTTTCCAGTCACCAAAAATGCTTTAATTGCACTAACGATACCTTTAACGTCTGGATCATCAACGTGAGGCTCCAGATTTTCTATCATTTCTTCTAGCTCCTTTCTTGTAGCCATAGAAATATTTGGAGAAGCTGATGTAGTCACTTCCCGAATTCCTTCTGGAATTTCTGGATCAAGTATTATCTCAGAGGTTTGCTGAAGCTCTAAATCAATATCTATTTCAGGAAGTGGAGTCCTCCAAAAATGGAATGAATTGTACAATTCCTGCTCTGAAAGTGAGGCTTCTAGGGAACTCAACCCAGCCTCCTGTAGGACTGCTACATTAGAAGGACTAGAGCTTTGCTCATTCTCATCAGTTATTTCTCCACAAGATTCTGAAGAAAAAGTGCAATGCAACATCGTCTCAGTCTGGTAACCAGCCTCAGCCTGGCAGTTAACTTCCACTGGGCTATTATCTTCTCCAGTGTGGTCATATGTTATTGTAAAATCACTGACATCAGCATCTGAAGGCACATCATCTGTGCTGCTGTGTACATTCTCTGTTGTGGAACCCTCCAGATCCTTAATTTTTTCACTGCTGGACATCAAAGAAAATTAACTTTAAATTAAGAAATACAAGGGTGGTTGTACATGTTAAAATTCACATCAAAATTTATGTTCTTGATATGCTACTCAAATTACTAGTTTACCAGGTAACTGATGTCCGAGAGATGCCCTAAACTACTAGATAATTATTTATTTGAAGGAGATGCTTCCTAATTTTCTGCCTAAGCAAAGTTCTGGTGCTTTCATTTATTAATGCAGCCAAATTAAAAGGAAATATGAAGTCTTAACCAGAAGTATCTGTATGCAAGAGCCAAATTTTAAAAAATCCACAATACCAGACAAATCCATACTTGTGTTCCTCTGCAGCTGTAGGATCCTCAGCATTCTTACATTCTTCTTCTTTAAAAAACTGATCACTGCTGGATGGATTAGCAAAGGTTGAAAAAAAGGCCCCAGGGACTGAAAGGCAGCTTGGCGGACCTAGAGTAAAATGTTCCAGAGAGTTCATTTAAATACAGCTGTTTGCATTGATACAACTCCAGCTGCTAGGAATGGGAAGAACTGTAAGAACCCCAAGTAAGAGGGGCCAATTTGCATCTGGGAACAGTGCCAACAAGCTGAACATGGGAAAGTGTCAGGCATACTGGCTTGAGGGGGAGAACTGAAATCTAGCAATCAAACAGTCAGTTTATAGGTGATCTGTTGACATGGACAGGAGCTTGGGGGAGGGGGGGTGCAGAGGGTAATGTACAACTGTCAAAATAAAAACTATCTAAATACAGGCAAGTCTGCAAGCCAGATAGAGGAGCCAAGTAACTGGGAGGGGGAAATACCATATTTTACACTATCAAGAATGCATGATGGCTCAGTAAGAACCAAAGCCTTGTGTTGTCCCCAACTGTGAGTTCTTATCTTACTCTTTCTGCTCATCTTTCCATGTATTTACCCTTACGTCAGCTTCTATTATCTCTATTATTTCTTTCACTCCCGGCATCACTAAATTTTGCATGCCTTCTCAGAACCAAAGAGCTAATATTCATTTTGGTTCTTCTCTTCATTCTGGAAATGCAAGTCTATACTAAAAGAAAACTGTGAGGAAATTTAATTACTGCAATTTTCCAGCGGTGAGGGTTATAAGCAGAACACTAAACAGGGCAGTCTGCAGCTCAGCACGCCTTGCTTCAGTGGTTCACTATAATATTAGAGCCAGCAAACCACAGTTATTTTACAACATAATTTAATGCATCATAACCAAAATACTAATTATCCTCAAAGAAATAAAGGCTGGGTATCAAAGCAGAAAACCCCAACAGAGTAATAATACAAAAAGGTCTTACCCATCGCGAAGGGTCACTGATCAGGTTAATAAAAAGTGTTGACAACTTTGTCCGCCGGACCTCCTGTGATGTTGCACATGAGACTGTCATGAAGCATTCAGCACAAGCCTTCCGCACTCCCCATACATTATCAGAACAAAGCTGGAAAAATCTGGGCAGCTGCACAAGACACAGTAAAGAAACCATAAAGAAAATACCGGCAAAGGTTCTAGATTATTTGTTCTAATTTTTGCTCCTTACTTCAACCCTTTCCTTCTTGAATGTATTTGCTGCTGCACAGAGCAACTGTGCATTTTGCCTTTGCAAAGTTATAGAAACATCAAGATAATTATTAGTTACACTCAAATTCCACTTGGCAAAAACCGTAAACAAACTAACTACACTCAAATTCAGCTGAAAATACATCTTAAAGGATAGAAATCAACATGTTGGCACCTGTTTTTATCTTTTACTAATAATACATAGTAAAGTAGGAAATAATAATAATTCCACTATATTTGGCACTGGTCAGACATCACCTGGAGTACTGTGTCCCATTTTGGGCACCTCATTTTAAGAACAACATTGACAAATTAGAGCAGGTTCAGAACAGGGCAACAAAAATGATAAAGGGTTCTAGAAAGCACACTTTATGCGGAAAGGTTGAAAGGACTAGGTAGGTTTAGCCTAGCAAAGGGAAGATTGAGGAGACACACGATTGCAGTTTTCAAATAGGTAAAGGGCTGTCACTAAGAAGATGGCAAGGAACCGTTTTTCATTGTGACAGAAAGCAGGACTTAAAATAATGGGTTCAAATTACAAGGAGGTCAATTCTGCTGAGATATTAGGAATAATTTCAGAATAGTAAAAGCTGTTCAGCAATGGAACAAGTTACCTAGGAAGGTTGTAGGCTCTCCGTCGGTAGATGTTTTGGGGGTTGGGGGAAGGGCTGCACAGTCATATGAACTAAGTGAAGCACATGCACCTGCAACTTCTCAAGCACATGAACATACTTTTGTCTCTTCCAATGTTCACTTCTCCCTCGTCACCCCCCTCCATCCCTTGTCTCTTAGATTGTAAGCCGCCCCGAGCTGCCTGTGGCAGGCGGGGCGGGGTAACGTATTTTTAAAATAAATAAATAAGCAAGCAAGCAATCCTTGAGGTGGGTAGGGACCTGTCCATAACTGATTATACACTGCCAGGTACAATGCTGGCACTATTTAAATAATAATCGTCATCCTGCATCCAACCAGGGGGTTGGACTAGATGACCCTCAAGATGTCTTCAACACTATGATTCTACATCAGCAATGCCTACCATAAACCTATAAAGTTCATATTTGTCTGACAACCTTTTACCTACTATTGTTAGAGGTGACACTTGAGATTACCGAAGCCATTGAAAAAAGAAGATTCTCAGCTAGCAGCAAGTAATAAGTGAACTTCACTTAAAAATAGTACCTTTCTATTCTTGTGGGTTGTGAGCTGACCACTTATCATTGCTCCACAGTATGCTCCATCAAACCTAAGCAACTTGGAGAAAATCCAAACTTGCAGTTTATCAAATGATTCTCACTATTCATAGCACTGTGTATGTACTGTCGGTGACTAATATAATTTAATATATAGCTAGCAGATTTCATTTTGAGCTCAGACTTTTCAGAACTGCTCTGTCCCTAGGTGATTTTTTTAAAGAAGTGTGATGAAAGGTCACTTAACAGTTTTTGAAGTATAGGAGCAACACGCACTGCACACAAATCTCATAATGAAAAAAAATCTGGTCTTAATTTTTTCTTTTAAAAAAGCTGCTCAACAATTCAGGTAGCGAGATAAAATTTTATGCTGGGGGAAAAAACCAGTCCTTTCTGAAGTTCTCTCTCTTATGTCAGAGGAGTGTAAGAACTAGGATGCACAGCTAGAGAAAGGAAAATTGGGTTCTTACCTGCTGAATTTTCCTTCTGCGGGAGATCCTCCTGGATGGCAAGTCTGAAAAGTAGGGTAGATCCCCGCCACTACCAATAGGAGGCAGATACACCAAGTTTCGCCAGAGCCTGTCCAAGGGGATCTCACCCCCCTTTAGACTCCAGGTAGTTCTCAGCTCTCGTCCACACTGTAAATTGTGCGCTGGAGAGTAAAACTTATTTTCTTCACAGAAAGATTAACTTATTAAAAAAAAAAAACTAAGAGGGAATTGTTAACACTTCTAGACCACCTGGTGCAACTGGTAAATCTGTAAAACTCCAAACTGAAACTAACAAGGCCCAGACAGCTGAACCTCAAGCACCTCAGAGCTACTCCTCACTCTGGGTGGGTCTGGCCATCCAGGAGGATCTCCTGCAGAAGGAAAATTCAGCAGGTGAGAACCCAATTTTCCTTTCTCCCGGGAGATCCTCCTGGACGGCCAGTCTGAAAAGTAGGCATGTACCATAGCAGTTTCCCCACAAAGTACCTCTGCGGGAGGGAAGGATGGGAGATGAACTCCCCGAGGTGCCCGTTACAGTACCTCTCTGTAAAACAGCCTTCTTCCGAAAGCGGCTTCCACCGACTCCAGAAGCGGAAGCTTATAGTGCCTAGTAAAAGAGTGAACTGAGGCCAACGTAGCTGCCCTACAGATTTCTCCATAAGAGGCCGAAT
Source organism: Sphenodon punctatus (assembly GCA_003113815.1). Classification (NCBI taxonomy): domain Eukaryota; kingdom Metazoa; phylum Chordata; class Lepidosauria; order Sphenodontia; family Sphenodontidae; genus Sphenodon; species Sphenodon punctatus. The sequence goes on from QEPC01012741.1 coordinate 3,669,400, forward strand.
TCCTAAAGGCCTGTGAAGTAGCGGCCCCTCTAAGGAAATGAGCGAAGATTCCTTGTAGGGGCGGCTTTCCCGTGCCTTATAGGCCTCTATGATAGATAGAGATATCCATTTTGCAATAGCTGATTTAGATGCCTTCAAACCCCGTCTCTGAACACTATAATTAACGAATAGGGCTAAGGACTTTCTGAAAGAAGCCGTGTGGTCTATGTAAATCCTTATGGACCTTGTGACATCCAGGGTATGCCACACTTTTTTGAGAGGGTAAGAAGGTTTGGGGCAAAAGGACGGAAGATTCACCTCCTGCTCCCTGTGAAAACGAGTGCCCACCTTTGGACAAAAGGCAGGATCCAGTCTAAGGATCACAGAGGACCCTCTGAACAAACATAGGCTAGGGTCTATGGATAGAGCTCCTAGTTCAGACACTCTACGTGCTGAAGTAATCCCTATAAGGAAGGCCACCTTGAGCGAAAGATAGTAGAGTGAAGCCTCGTTTAGGGGTTCGAAGGGAACACTAGTTAGGGCTCTGAGTACTAGGTTCAGGTCCCAAGAAGGGAAATGGTGAACCACCAGAGGAGAAATAACTCTGGATGCTCTGAGGAATCTCACAATATGGGGATGTCTGGATATTCCATAACCCTTGGTAGTACACAGTACGCTATTTAAAGCGGCCACCTGTCTTCGTAGGGTGTTGGGTTTTAGACCTCTATCTAATCCCTTCTGTAAAAATTCTAGCACTACCCTTATAGAAGCTTTTGCTGGTCTGATTCCCCTCTCCCCGCACCATTTCGCAAAGAAGGCCCAGGTGCTCTGGTATATCCTCTTGGTGGCAGGTCATCTCAATTGCAGTAGGGTGTCGAACACTTGACGGGAATACCCTAATTTTCTAGAGGCCCTCCCTTTCAAGAGCCACGCTGTTAGCCTCAGAGTCCCTGGGTTGCCATGGTTGGTAGGACCCTGCTGCAGCAGATCTATTCTGTCTGGGAGGCTGAGCGATGGATGTTTGGATAGCTCCAGAATGTCTGCGAACCACGGGCGTCGCGGCCAGTACGGGGTTACTAGGATGACTTGAGCCCGTTCTCTTTTGATTTTCACCACTGTTCGGTGTATGAGCGGGAAGGGTGGAAAGGCGTAGAGCAGGACCTTGGGCCACTTCACATTCAGCGCGTCGAATGCTACTGCCTGATCGTTTGGGAATCGGGTCATGAATTGCGGTGTTTTTGCATTGTTCGGCAACGCAAAGAGGTCTATCTTCGGTTGGCTGAAATGACGTACGATCTTCTGGAATGCTGACTGATGAAGAGTCCATTCCCCTGGGTCAATTGTCTCGCGGCTCAACCAGTCGGCCTGCGTGTTGGTCGCTCCCGCTACGTGGATAGCTCTGAGGGATTTCAGGTTGTCTTCCGCCCATCTGATCAGTGCCGAAGCCTGATGATGCAGGGCTTCCGACCATGAGCCCCCTTGGTGGTCGATGTAGGCCTTTGCCACTGTGCTGTCGGTGTAGACTAACACGTGTTTGTTTCTCAGAGTCAGGGCCAGTTTCTGGAGCACTAGATATATCGCTCGAAGTTCCAACCAATTTATGTGGTTCTTCCATTCCCATTCGTGCCAGGTTCCCTGCATGGACGTTTTCTGCGAGTCTGTCTCTGTGTCCACCACCGGAAGGATGATTTGACTGATTCAGGAACTGTAACCAGTGGGTTCGCTGCTGAGTCAGTAGGTCCTGCCATGGACACAGGAACTGCTGAAGGGGTCTGGCATGGAATCGGGCCCAGTGTAATATCCCTAGGCAGGAGGTCATGCTGCCTAGAAGGCTGGTTAAGTGTTTTCAGTCTGGATCTGCATGCCATTGATACCTTGTTGCTCTAAGAGGTCCAGCTGCCTTCCCTCTGGGAGGAATACTTTGAAGTTGAGGGTGTCCAGGATCACTCCAAGGTGTTCCAATGACTGGGAATGGTTGAGATGGCTCTTCTCGAAGTTGATGAGGAACCCAGGCTGTTGCAAGTATCAGACGGTTCTTTGTACGTCCGTTAATGCTTTGACTCAGGAGGGCGACCCAACGAGTAGGTCATCCAGATACGGATGTATCTTGATCCCCATTTTTCTTAAATTTGCTATTAACAGAATAAGGATCTTTGTGAAAGTTCTGGGTGACGTGGCTAAAGGGCAGGGCTGCGTACTGCCAGTGGGTTTGTGCATATGAGAACCTGAGCCACTTTCTGTGTGATGCCCGGATAGATACGTGTAGATAAGCCTTTTTTAGGTCTAGTGAAGTGAGCCACTCACCCTGTGTTGTTGCCACTCTGATGAACTGGAGTGTCTCCATCTTGAATTTTTGGGCCTTTACTCCTTTGTTCAATTACTTGAGGTCTAGTATGGCCCTCAATTTTCCCAATTTTGGGGGGACTAGAAAGAGAATCAAGTAGAGTTCTGTTCCCTGCTCGTGGGATGGGACGGGCTCTATTGCCCCGATGCCTCTGAGTCTGTGTACTTCTTTTATCATTGCCTGGTGTTTTTGAGCATTGTTGGATACCAGAGAGGAGCAGAAGGATTGCCTTGAGAAGTGGGCAAACTCGATTCAGTACCCCTCTGTAACAGTCCTTAAGACCCAGGCATCTGTGGTGGCGGTTTCCCATTGGGTTAAGAACCGCTGGAGTTTCCCCCCAGTTGGGGTTGAAGACCTGTGGCCCCAGAATCATGCCTCTGACTTGGGGTGTCTCGTTCCTTGTGGTTGCTTGGGTCTGTTTCCCGTTCCCTTTGGTTTGTTCCACCTGCTTCGGTATTTTTGTTGGTTGCCGCAATGTGGATAGAAGGGACGTCTTGAATTTCCGGCGGGTTGGTAGGCTGTGAAGGGCCGAAAAGGTTTTTTGGAAGTCCCTACACTCTGGAGGGTTTGCTTCTTTGATTTATCAGCTGCGTCTGCCAGAACTTTGTCAAGACAGACTCCGAATAGTTTTGCCCCCTGAAAGGGTCCCCCTACTAGAGTGTTTTTTGCAGTGTTGTCCCCTTTCCTCTGAGCCAGAGTCTACATCTGGTTGCCACGTTGGAGGATGCTGCCTGGGAGGCCCATCGGAGCATATCGGTGGAGGAGTCAGTGATGAACGTATAGGCCAACTGTTTTCGTGTTGAAAATACTCTCACCATCTTTTCTGAGGTTCGCAGATCCCCAGCCCACTTGATCCAGGTCATTAGAACTCTGGAAAAATAGGATGTGATCGTAGTCATTTTGATGACCGAGGCTATCTCCTAAAAGTTTTGCCTTAGGCTAGATTCGATCCCCTTGTCTGTGGGGTCGTAAGGGTAGCATTCTCCTTCTGTAGGGAACCCAGTGTTCCTGGCTAGTGAAGCTGCTGCTGCGTCAACTTTGGCTATAGCCAGGAGGGGCTCCTTAGATTTTGAAAGTGAATACAGGGACAGCTGCGCCTTATTTAATTTGTGTGGCTTGTTGGGCTGTTGCCACTCTTTCCTTATGAGTTTCTCACAGGCCTTGTCTAGGACCATCCCTCTCTCTCTGGGGTCTGCTCTAGGGATGTATTCGTGTTCCTCTGATGAATCTGAGGGGGCGTGCTTGTCTTTTTTCTGTTGCAGGTGGAGGGCCTTTACTACCAAGCCAAATATCTGGTCCCTGTATTTCGTTGGGAATTGTCTGTCCGGGTCAGATGAAGCCTCTAGCTCTTGTTCCTCGAGCTCTCCCTCCTCGAGGGAGTAGGACCCTGGTTGTTGTCTGAGATGAGACTTTCGTGATCCCCCCCGACCTCCTCTGCATTGTCCCCCTGTTTAGGACTCCTGTTCCCCTTTTTCTTGTTCTTTCTCGGGGCTTGGTCCTCCTCTGATGAGGGGATGGATCAGACATCTTCCGCAGGGGGATCCTGCGGATTTTGGGGAGTCTAGGAGCTCATGGGCCTTGCGGCTGGAGGAGCTTCCCCTTTCCCTGGGATCTGGGGGTAGACCTGCTTTTCCTGGGTCTTGGGGGGGGGGGGACCTCTTCCTTTTTAATTCAAAGAGGATCTCCCTTAGGACCCCCATATGGGGGTCCTGGGCTGGAGGGTTCTGGCATGGGGGGCTTACATTTTCCTACGCCGCCGAGGTGTTCCCTGATTCCCCTGCCAGCCCTGCTGTCCCGTTTCCTCGTCTCTTTGACATGGTCTCTTGTGGAGAACTCGGAGAAGCTGTGTTTAACTGGCTCTCTCCTCCGTTCTGGGATCAGAAGACACCGGCGAGAACTGGCTGAGGCAGAGTAGAGCCAGGCTGTACTGGGTCCTAGTGCCCGTAGGCACGGTTCCCAGGCGGCTGCTATTGGCTGCCGCGGCCCCTGGAGGCGCGCGCATAAGCCGAAGCAGCGGCTTGTTGCCGGGCTAGCTTTCTCAGCGCGGGCTTTGTCTTAGCTGCCCTGGTGCTGGATGTGGCCTGTATGGGAGCGTGGTCTGATTCTCAGACCGTTCCCCGGGGAGCAGAGCTCTCCCGTTGCATTTAATGGCGGCTGTACATCCTGGTACAATGGTAGCCCCGGTCCACTCGGTGCTGCTGTGGGGAGGCGCCAGACCTGATCCAACCCCAAGGTTAATCGTCGGGGTGGGGGCGGGGGTGGGGATACTGTCGGGCTCAAGGCTGTGGCAGGTACTGGGTGGCCCCTGTCACCGTGGCTCCAGCGGGGTTAGGATCCCTTAGGATCAATAGGCAGTCCCGCTCGGGGGCCGACTATACCCACTCTGCGGGGCTCCCCTGTCCAGAGGAAAAGGGAGCACCTGGACTGTTGGCCCCGAGTCCCCTCTACCAGAGGTGGGTGAACAGAGAGGAATTTCTCCTCCCCTGGCACCAGGGGCCCTTCTTGCCTTAAGTGGGCTGCCTGGTTCCTGTTCTTGAGAGGCAGCCTCCTCTGCTTCCTATTAGTGTGGAGGCGGACAACGAACTGGAGTCTAAAAGGGGTTGAGATCCCCTTGGACAGGCTCTGGAGAAACTTGGTGTGTCTGCCTCCTATTAGTAGTGGCGGGGATCTACCCTACTTTTCAGACTGGCCATCCAGGAGGATCTCTCGGGAGAAGGGAATGCACACAAGCACATGATTAACTCAACTACCTAGTGAAAATAGTACTCTACAGGTGTGCATGGGCTAAAGTACTTCAAAAGCAGACTCTAAAAAGACAAAATGAGACTATGAATAGCTAGCTGTACCCTTCATAAAGTTGTCCCTGCAGCAACTCTAATTCATAGGAAAACATCTCCCTCCAGCCCTACTTCTAAGGACAAACCCAATTCTAGCCAGACTGTGAGATGTATATAGAAGATTGATGATCGCCAACTGTTTCCATACTATGAAGCCCTGAAGACAACAGCTCCTTTCTTACTTCACTCCTTCTTCACTACTTTCTTTTAAAAATCCCTAGAAAACTACCTGAAGACTATATTGCATATATATTCAAGAAGGCACTAACCAACTTAGCTTGGGCATTTCCCAGCTTTTGAACTCTAACAGTTTTTTGTCAGGAAAGTAACAGTTGAGGGAGTAAGGTCAACATAGGTAAAGAGAACCATAGCTCAGTTTCCTGACTTTTATACAAGTACTCACCAGCATTTCTACAGTGGCTTGCTGCCCAACTACACTACAGATATCTCCAAAATTGGCTGCACAAACCTGTATAAAAGAGTAGACACAAGTTACTTTCAATTGGTAACAACAGTTTTACTTGCTCAACCAATAATCCGGAAAATGCAAAGTTACAGTAGAAACCACATCTATTGGGAGCACGTTCAGCAGTAGCAAACTCTGCAGAACACACAGGTTCAGGTTAATATTTTTAATCTATAGTTATCAGAGGCATTATAATTAATACTAGAATATAAATGATTAAACAAATGCTATTTTTAAATTGCCACAGCAATAGCAGAACCAGGTTGCAAAGGGAAGAAAAGCATTATACCTTACGAACATGAAACATTCTGCAATCACAGCACATTTCACAAAACCTAGGAAGAATAAGCCTTTCTGTGATGTCCTTCCCCACCATGGAAGCCATTTTGCACATTATCTAATGACAAAGAAAATACTAATTAGGAAAGGCAATGAAACAGAATGCCCAATTTTTGCACAATTCTTTTACATTTAAACTAAAATTTTAACTACAGCAATGTACATTAACCTTGAATTTGGGAACCTCTGCTCTAAAAGTATCAAAAACTATGGGTCAAGAACCTAAGTGGGGTCATGTCATCTGCAAACTGAGCTGCGATCCTAACCAATATGAATACATTTTGTATGTCTTGGTTCCTGTCTGAGATCACAGGATTACAGTTAAATCTCAAAATGCAAATTACCCAGACGATTAATACAATTCTGGATAAATCTTTCCCCACTCTTCCCTAAAATTTCATCTTGGACTTTGTCTATAAAAAAAATGGCAACACTCTGGGTTGCAAACTCTACGGTTTAAAAGGGCAGTTCTTACTGCTAAAAGGATATTCTTGCAAAAGCAGAAGTGCTAGAATTTCCCATATATTAATGGTTCAATGAAACAGCCAGGCTTGCTGCAATAGAGTGGATTAATACTGTCAATGATGTCCCAACTAGGGATGGGCGAACGCGGTTCGGAAGTTCAAAGTTCGGACCCGGACCCGACGTTCGGACCCGGACCGGACGTTCGGACCCGGACCGGACGTTCGGACCCGGACCGGACGTTCGGACCCGGACCGGACGTTCGGACCCGGACCGGACGTTCGGACCCGGACCGGACGTTCGGACCCGGACCGGACGTTCGGACCCGGACCGGACGTTCGGACCCGGACCGGACGTTCGGACCCGGACCGGACGTTCGGACCCGGACCGGACGTTCGGACCCGGACCGGACGTTCGGACCCGGACCGGACGTTCGGACCCGGACCGGACGTTCGGACCCGGACCGGACGTTCGGACCCGGACCGGACGTTCGGTTCAGATGCGTTCGGTGAGTTCGGAATTGAATTTCCATTGGTTTCAATGGAAAACACATTATTGGCTGTAACCTTTTTGTTTTTTAAGCTATGTGGCTGAAATTTGGGGTGCCTCTACCTCCAATAGAACTCATTATGTGCACCAAATTTCCAAACAATTGGATAAAGGAATCCGATTTTAGAAGCAGTTGAATTATTGTATTTTGCAATATTCTACATGTACATTCTTAGCTGTAACTTCTTTGCCTCACATCTAATGTAGGTGGAACTTGTTTGGTTTATACCCCTTCCCATAGTAACTATCTTTGCCAAATTTCAAAAGGATTGGACAAAAGGTCTTGGTGGTATAAGCAACTAACATATAAATGTATGTCTGACTATAACATCTTTGTAGTACAACCAGTGTACATGAAATCTGGCAGGACTATATATTTCACTTTCATGATCATCTCTTCCAAATATCAGAAAGATATTATAAAGGGTCCCAATTTTATATGCCTGTACAACAAATGTAGAGAAGGGGCCTATGCCTGGGATTCTCTTATGTCACTGTGGTATAAGATCGGTTTGTGATGCAAATTGGCCAACAGAAGTGGTTCCCTTTATCAAAATCTCCTGTACATTTGCTGAAATAGCAGGAACGGTATTTGATACATTCCTGTCAAATATCCTGTAAACAGAATGGAATATCAAAATGTAACAGCTGGAAATGTATTTTCAGGTTAATGTCTTATACCCTTGGGACCCTTTATCCACTCTTTCCTAAAATTGGCAGAAATATTAAGCATATGGAGGGATGTAATATGCACAAGTTTCATGAACATTGGATGCAAGATAAAGAAGTTGTAGTCATGAATGTGTATGGAGCTTTTCTTAAAACCACAACATTCAATTGCTTCTGAAATCGGTTTCCTTTATCTAATCGTTCCAAATTTTGGTACACTTGGTCCCCTCCATTGGGGGTGCAATCTCCCTAAATTTCATCAAAAAGTAATAAGGAACAAAAATGTTATAGCCAGAAATACGTTGTTTTAGTTTTTTCCTTTTATTTCAAAAACCAAATGTCATTTTCAGTTCCCGATTGCACCGAACTAAAGACCGAACCGATCCCAACCGAACCGAATACCGAATCCGAACTCAACGTTCGACCCGAACCACCGAACGGCCGAACATTCAAACCGCCGAACGGAACGGGCGAACGGAACGGGCGAAACGAACGCAGCCGAACCGAAGGGTCGAACCCGAACCACGATCTGTTCGCCCATCCCTAGCCCCAACTTCCTTTCCCCATTCCCTCTTTCAGCTAGAAATGGATGGATAGGTTTTCAACATATTTGAAGGACTATAAAGAATGTTTAACCTCATCCAACACTACAATTTTATAAATCTATATACTTATACTAAGCATGAATAGTTTGTAACAAGTATAATGGAGTGAGAGAAAGAAAGGCAACTGGTTATATAGTCAGAGATGGGACAATTAGAGGACAAAAAAAGCTCACAAAGCAAAGATAAACATAACACAAGTACTGAGAAAGCTCCATTAATTAAAGAATGCAACAGGAAAACAAGCATGCAACAACAAACATGGACCGGGAAAACAAAACAGAAGTGATTTTACAAAATAATAGAATGGGAGTCTCCAAGAGCAGTCTTGTCTGGTTGGGCCTTTCTTTTATAAACACACACAAGTGATTTATCTCAACCTTGAACTCCATTAGGGCATAAGATGCCCAGATTCTATCCATTAGCTCATTGGCAAACATTTAAATCTTTATTGCTGGGGAACAACAGGTGCCCTAAAATCATCAAAGCACCTTCAGCACACTCTGTGGGAATACCAAGCTTAGACCTTGTATAATGGTTAGGTTTAGTGAATTTACTCACTGCCACAGCTTCTGTCTTCACATCATCATTGCTGTCTGGAGCAGTCAGTTCTATAAGAACTGGGCATACCTTGGACTCCACATCATATCTCTCAATAAGTTCTTGCTCTAGCAAAACTAGTAATGTTGCCTGGCTTGTTTTTCTAACCTATGGTGGAAGAAAAAACAAAAAGGAACCAAAGTAGATTACATGAGATTTTTTTTTAGATACTGTACTAAATTGAGAGCCTTCCCCAAGCTGCTCTCACTGTCCTGATTCAAAGCAGTCTAAATTCTCCTACAAACAGCACTATTTTAAGAAGTCATCTCCAGGGACATTTTCATGTTTCCTTCAATGACAAAATGTTGATGTTCTACTCTGAAAGGTGTTTTTTTAAACACCATGCCCCCACAAGGACTCTGCAATACACAGCATTGTAAACTGGTAGTCTTATTTTGGCACTGCTTCAGCACTGGCTACAGAAGGCCAAGAATGCCTAAAATCAGTCCAGATCCTATTATGCATTTAGAGGAAAAAATGAGTGCTTGTCTCACACTAACTGAGAGTACAATTTATTTCTAGTAGCTTAAAAAATCATTTACTCCACGATGTACCATGATTGCATGAGCCTAGTTTCATCCATTATACAAAGTGCATACCAATGTTTGTATAGGAATCTCACCTGGTTATTCTGGTCTGCGAGGTATCTTACCACAATGGGTAGTAAGTATTTGGAAAAAGCATATGGGATTGAAGGCCTGTTTTCTTGACAAAACATAGCGATATGAGGCACCTGTTCAATGAGTTCAGCTCGCACTGTTGGCTCTGTTAAATAAATGAGAATGTCAAAAACAAGCAACTAAGGCAGCATTTGATTTACTAGTATAGCAATGCAAGAAGAGTTTAATTTTGCTGACTATCATTATTCCACATCCAGAGTCTTAACGGATCTCAGATTAATACAGGCATAGTCACATGATCACAGAAATCCCTTCAGAGGTTTTAAGCTTTGCAGAATTGACAATGACTTTTTATATATTAAGTTTTATTACTTTGTTAGCAATTTTTAAATCCTTCAGATTTGGTCAGCATACTGCTGTAAAAAAAGCAGACATTTTACATTTAGGATAGATCTTCACACTAAATTTGTACGTAATTCGAGACAATTGTATTTTTACAGGCTAAAGGGATACTACCCAAGAGACTCCAAATATCTTTATCAACTAGATTCATATCTCTAAGATACTTGAATCAAATCCAAATTGGATATTTGCCTCACTCCTATATTAATTTCATGCCATGTGGGATATTAGGATAGCGGTCTATTTCAGACCTACTCAATAAATAAGTTTGCCTTTCTAAAATAAGTTTCCCAACACCACTAGCTGCTGTTATTTAACAGACTAGCTACAATCGTACAGAATAAGAATTCAACCGCTTTTAAGCTATGGTAAATTCTGATAATATTTTTCTGTTTCATCCTCTTTTCCGATTTCCATATTTCACTACTGGAAATGTAGAAGTAAATTTTAAACAAAGTCAAAATGGCACTAAGTTTTCTAATGCTGTTGAATACAGCCACTGCAAATCTCAGTGTCTTTACACCAAAAAGAAGCAGTTAAAATTTTTTGTTGTCCCCTGCCTAAAACAGAGAATATGGTAAGCGCTCCTCTTGAGAAATAAATGTGGACAAACTGAATTCTGCAAGTAACTTCAGCGAGCCCTGGATGTGAATTAAACTGGATGGAAATCTCAATATCAAGCCTTTATAAAAGGGATCTATAGGCTTGTAAAAAAAAGAAAAAAGAAAAAAAAAACACCAACTTTTTCTAGCAATTTGAACTTAACTATTTTGAACACGATTGTTAGCCAAGCTGAATTTCAAGGCAGACACTCAAATTGCAAATAAAAATGGCTACCAAAATTTACCAATTCTCTGATATACTAAGGGCATGTGCACGAACTTATCAGCAAAGAGTTTCATATAATTTCTATTAACAGCAATGAGAACATGGACACAAAAAGCTTGAATACCTATGGCACTCTAGTATTTAAGATTCTAGCATTTTGTAATCCATAAGTTGTTTTTGTAACAAGTGAAATCATTCTCTCTCTTTCTTTCACACTTAGTATTTGTTTTATAGTACATAACCTTTGTAGCTAGAGAAAAATTAACATAAAAGTGATGGGGTTTTTATTCTTATAAAAATGGGGAGCAGCACCAAGAGTAGTTAGATGAAGTCATGATTTGACTATGTGAAGAAAGTTGGGAGTTGCATCTCTCCACTTTCAATATTCACACAGAATATAAACTGTTTAAAAATGCTAATGAACTTTTTCTCAAATGACTATTTTTCACATCAACAACACCCATGTTGTCATCACAATGGCTCTTTTTAAACAGACGCTCTAACACCCATAAAATGGGTGTTACATTTTATTATACATGTTGCAGGGCACCACTGTAGCCAATCACCATGGGCCCTGTGCACACATGATGCCTCCACCCAGTTCCACCCTAAAATGGGTGTTAGAGTGTCTGGGTAAAAAGGGCCAATACCAGCAATCTGAGAAGGCAATGTCTATGGCCACAGAATGGGGTGCAGAAATCAGCCATACAGCAGAAGGTGAGCACAGCTTATTTGTACAGGAGTATGTAAATGTAGAACTTAAACAAAGGTGTTCCAGTGTACCTAGCACTGTGTGTTCAAGGACAGAATTATCAAGATGCTCCATACTAAGTTACCGAGGTTGACCCAATCTGCCCCTGTATACCGTAGTTTCTTACACTACGAATAGGTGCATTAAAGCATTTAAAAACAAATGTTTTCAGATTGTGTATTATTTTTCTGGTAGTTAAATCAACTTGTAATATACACTCTTGCATCAAGATGGAAATGCTCAATTGTAAGAGCCATACAAGCATGCTCTTTAATGAATGTTTAACATAAAAATATTTCTACCATCTTTGCAAAGAAACTGAAATTCAACGGCTTTATAAAAAAGTCTGTGCTCTAAAAGGCTATACATTTAAACAGACTGTGCTACAAAAAAACAGCTTTATAAAAGTGTTCGATTGTTTTTACCTTTTTCTTTTAAAACATTTTTACTCCGCACCCACCTGCTAATAGCAGCTCAGGGCAACTAACAAATCCATAAAAATAAACAATACAAAACACATTAAAAGTTTTAAAACAGCAATAAAACACATAATGGGGTGCCATAATGGGGTGTGTGTGTGTGTGTAAGGCGGTCTTGCAAATAGGTAGGGCCCAGGCCATATAGGTAAGCATCAACACCTGAATCGGGCCCCAAAGACTATAGGTAGCCAGTGCAGAGAACAGAGCACTGGTGTAATGTGCTCCTGGCAGCCAATCCCCATAAGGAGGTGGGCTGCCACATTCTGCACCAGCTGCAGCCTCCGAACCGTCACCATAGATAGCCCCATGTAGAGCGCGCTGCAATAGTCCAGTCTTGAGGTGATGAAAGCAGGGATGATAGTGGCCAGGTCAGAGTTGGAAACACATGGCCGGAGCTGCCGTACCAAATGTAATTGGCGAAACGCGTGCCTCACCACAGTCCCCACCTGGACATTTCAGGCGGAGCTGGGAATCAAAGAGCACCCCCAGACTAAGAACCTGAGGGACTAGCAGAGGATGAACCCCATCAACGACGGGGGATGTCAGCCCCACTGCCCTTTCCACCAGCATCACCTCCATCTTGCCAGGATTCAGCTTCAGACAGCTCACCCTCAGCCAGTCCCCCACAGCCACCAAACACCGGGTAAGCACCGACACTGCCAGATCTGGCTCTGATGAAAAGGAGAGATAGAGTTGGGTGTCATCAACATATTGATGGCACCAAACATCAAACCCTCTCACGACCTCGCCCAACAGCTGCATATACACGTTGAACAAGAGAGAGGACAGAATGGAACCCTGTGGGACTCCATGAAAGGTCACGGGACATTTATTTATTTATTTATTTATTTATTTTACAAATTTATATCCCGCCCCCTCCTGCAATGCAGCTCGGGGCGGCTAACAACAGTAATAAAAACAATTAAAATTACTTAAAATATAAATATAAAATACATCAATAAAACATGGCTAGAAAACAATAATAA
>QEPC01012741.1:3685364-3777255 GCA_003113815.1 Sphenodon punctatus
CCCCACCCCCCCGGCCATCCTGCTCCCCACAAAGGCCGGGACCGGCCATACCCTCCCCAGCACCATCCACTGAGTTCTTCTGGCCAGGAAAGAGCGGAACCATTCAAGAACAGTTCTGCCCACCCCGGCTCGGTCATGCAGGCAAGTCACCAACATCTCATGTTCAACGGTATAAAACGCAGCCGACAGACCTAAGAAAATCAACAGGGCCAATCAACCCTGATTCATTTTGCAGCGGAGGTCATTGACCAAGGCCACAAGCAGAGTCTCAGTGCCAAAGCATAGATGTAAGTCGGACTGAGAGGCATCTAGAAAAATAAAGTGGTCCAGATGCTCCTGCAGCTGTTGAGACACCACCTGCTCAATAACCTTCCCTAAAAAGAGAAGGTTAGAGACAGGCCAATAACTGGCGAACAAGTCAATGTCAAGCAATGGTTTCTTGAGCAGAGGCCGCACCACTGCCTCCTTGAGGCAGCCCGGCATTCTGCCCTCCCAAAGGGAAGCATTGGCCACCCCCACAAGAAACGGCCCCAGTGTCTCCCGGCTGGCCTTGACCAGCCAGAACAAGCATGGGTCTAGTTCACAAGTGGCAGCTCTGACTGCCCCAGAAACATCCTCTGCATTAGCAGGTGACACCCACTGAAGCTGATCCGATGAAACCGGACAAGGCAGGGCTCCCATAATCTTTGTTTCTCCTAATGTGTTAACTGCAGCGTCGAAGTTGTGGTGAATCTGAACAATTTTATCCGTAAAGTAATCAACAAACATGTCATAGTGGGCACTGGAAGGTTCTAGTTCCAGGCGGAGGACGGCTGGACCGACCAGCCCCTCACCACTCGGAAAAGCTCTGCTGGACAAGACTTTGCAGATATTATGAGAGCAGCAAAGAACTCCTTCTTTGCTGCTCACACAGGAACAGCATAGGCTTTTAAACTACTCTATGCTACAATCTTTCAGCTTCAGTATGCGGACGGTGCCACTGTTGCTCCATGTGTTGGGGTGATGACCATTTGGGACAGGCCCATGGTTGCCATGAACTCAGGCTCTGCCCCTCCAAGACTAGCAAAGGCGTGAGTACTGAAGTCCCCCCAAATGTCTTTGAGGACCGCAATACCACCTCCAACACCACCTCTGCCAGAGCGTGCAGAAGGATAATAAAATTCCCCGCCCCATCACTACCCCAATGGCCATGGCCCTCCCCCCCTGGTCAGCCCATCCCACGGACCCTCCTCCCATGGTTGCTCCGCCCAGACAAGGGAGATCCCCACTCCCTCATCCCCAATCCTTATCCCATGTCCTCTATATAACCCAGTCAGTCCCACTATGACATCCAACAGTTCATCAAGATTCAAACAAAGTATGAAAAACTTGCATGAAAAAGATGAACCCTTTAATGATTTTTGTGTATTACTTTGTTTTCTTTGGTTAAGCCTTTATACACAATGTACAACTTGGTAACAACCACATTTGGATTTCAGAAACCCTTAATTTACTGTCAGTTAAATTCTAGAGCCTCGCCCTATATTTTTCCTCTTCACTCCACCTCCCAATCTTTTTCTCAGTTCCCTTCTTCACCTGTCCCTCTCTCTTTCTATACCTTTCTTTCTATTCTTCTCTCATATTGACTGCCAATTCTACAGTTAACAGAAAAACTGCCCAGGGCGAAAGCCTATAATACAGAGCGTTCCCTGGTTACCACCAAGACAGACAAAACTCCAGTCTGCTCCTTCAGGAGACCAGCTTTCCAGACATGGCTCTGACCAGATGGGAGCAAACCTTGATAGTGATTATCAAATGAGTAGCAGCTGCCAGGCAGAAAGGGGAGAGGTCTTTAGCAAAGAGGAGCTGCTGAAGCAACTGAGGGAAAAAGAGGACTTTCTGTTAACATGAAGTGAAGGGTGAGGAACTTTTGGCAGTTTGGATGAGGAGAAACACAGGAGAGAAGCGCACTTCAAAATCCTGGCTATCCTAAGATCCTGGGGTATACAAGCTGCAGACTGTACGAAACATCAACTGTCTGTTGGTAGGATAAGCCAGGGTTTTAATAGGCTTTTCGACATTTACAACATTCATACCTATTTGCCAGAATAGTGTTTCCCAAACATGTTCCAGGGAACGCTATGGGAGTCTCCCCAGAACATATTTATTTATTTATTTTCAAAATTTATATCCCGCTTTCTCCCGCCACAGGTGGCCCAAAGCGGGCCATACATCAAGGTGTTTTCTTCCACCCATACACCAAGCATCATGTATGGACACGTGCATGGAGGAGGGAACTTATTTCTATTTTACTTGCTAAATAATAATAATAATATTTTTTATTTTTATATAGCACCCCCCTGCCATGGCACTCAGAGCTTCACACAGAACTAATTAACACAACTTTTAATCCTCACAACAACCCTATGCTCCTTGAATAATTAAGGCCAAGACATATTTTCAATTTTAAAACCAATCATAATCTTAAGTTTCCTGACAATCAAGTTCATGAGAACTTTTTGGAAAAAAAAACAAACAACATCTGCCAAAAGACCTGTATTTGAGATACCTATATATAGAAATATCATTCCAAGAAGAGTTTTCAAAAGATTTCTACATCCAATAAAATAAAATGTTTCCAAGCAGAACCAGATTCCCCACCACCTCCCACAACAGCCCACGGGGGAGGTTTATAATATATTATTTCATAGTAATTAAATATTACTATAAATATAAAATATTACTGTATTTATAAGAAATTTTACATAGATGAAGACATTTTTCTGAACTTAAAGTTTTTACAACTGAAAGGAAGCACAATTTACAAGCTCTACGTGCAACACTCTCACTGGGTGTTAACAAATGCGAGGGTGGACTGCTACTGTCATGTCCTGGCCCAGATTGGGAAACTGCCATCAACATAGTCTGGACCTGACTGGGCCATGGAATAAATGTTCAAGCGGCCAGGGCCGGGGAGGGGGACGGACAGGGGGAGACACAAATGTAGGACCACTTGGTCCCGTCCCCCACGCTGTGCCCAGCGCCCTGATCCCGACCCAATCCAGGGCAGCAGGAACAGACATGTGAACACACTCTAGCCCACTTTTCCCCAATCGGGCAGACCTTAGCCCAGGTTGTGACCCCAGACGTCTCCGGGATCACAGCCCGGCTAGCTGCCCACACAGCTCGGTGCAATCTTGGGCCAACATCTGGTGGTGCCTACACACAGATACAGATCAGGTCCCCCACCCCCAGGTCCACGTCAAAGCGTGATGGACAGTGATATGGATTTTCCAGAAAATTTCAAATCAGAAAAAAATTATTTATTTATTTAAATAAGAAACATTAATTTAAATAAGAAAATTCTGAATCTGAACATTTTCCTGTGCAAAATTCCCTACAGCCCTGGAAAGTTTTCCATGGAAAATTTGGTAGTAGAAAATTTCACCCCACATCACTGGTGGAAGAGCTAGCCAAAGCAAATAATGCTGATTGCATACTTTATCAAGCACCTAGCGAACATTGAAAATGAAAGTAAAAATTGATATTGAAAGCAATCAGTCTTTGCATGTTGTCACCACCTGGTTTCTCGTATCCACGGCTCACTGCAATCCACGGAAACCATGGATATGAAAAATTAAAGAACTTTATTAAAATAAAATTAAAAAACTTTCTTTTTCTGCCTGTTCTTTTTGGGGTCAGCTTAGAACACCCACAGGAGACATTTTCCTAATCCTTCCTCTGCGGATGTGAAGGAGCGTTCTCAGAAGGCGTGTGGGAATGATTGTTGGGGCGGGGGTGTGTGTGTGCGTGTCTGGCCCAGAAACTGTTCCCTGGCATGAGCATAGTACTGAGAGGGTTCAGGTGCTTTCCCTGGTGGGTGGATTTCTAAGGGAATCAGGGAAGGCGGGTTCCATGTAGCAGCATCCTTGAGCAGGGAGCTGTGGAGCTGAATGGACTAGGACAGGCTGCTTTGCGTCTGTACCCACGTCACTCATCTCCTTGCTTGGCTTCTCAATCATGCTGTCCAACTACTCAAACTACTGCCAGAGGCGGGCCCCAGTGCCTGTCCTCATGGTGGCAGTCCAGATAGGCCTCAGCAGCAAAGGCCTTGTGTTCTGTGGTGTTCTGCTACGTCAGCTGCCAATGCTCCCTTCCCATGCTATTAATGGTGTTGTCTGCCTGCCATATGGTCTCCCGTAAGCACTGGAGCCAACGCAGCCCTGCAATCCGTATCTCTCATAAGTGTCCTCTAAAATTTGCATATCTGGCCACGCTACTCCCTCCACAAAGCGATGAAGGCCTTAAGTCTCTTCCTCAGTCCAAGGAATGCAGAATTGGCAGGTGGATCAGTAGGCAGCGAGCAGCTGCAATTGAGCAGCGGAGGTAGCGATACTGGTTGTTGCCTAGCTGTCATTATTAGCCATGGCCCCAGTGATAAGCCTCTGATGAGACACAGGGACAAAATTCGGTTTCAAAATCCCCAGGCGGGCCATCCCATCCCATCCCATCCCACACCACTCTGGGCCTCTGAAGGTGGGGGTGGGGATCCACGTCCCTAACACCGCCACCCCGGCTTTACTCCCACCGGTCAGGCCTCCTCTGCTCCTGGGTGATGGCAGGAGCTGGCTCCACTGCCAGGCCACTGGGCATTCTCCACTGTGGGGCAGTCAGCTCCAGAAGAGGCCCGCCCACCAGTAGTGGAACCAGCTCCTTGGAAGGTGGGGGTGGGAATTCATGTCCCTAACACTCGCCAGGCCCCTGCACTTACTGTCGCCAGTCCGGGTCCAGAGAATGGGGGTGAGGAATGGTCACTGGCTCAGCCGTCAGTGGCTGGGACTCCTCTGCTGCTGGGTGGTGGTGGGAGCCGGCTCCGCTGCCAGGCCTCCTCTGCTACGGGGCAGTGAAGGAGGCCTGGCAGTGGAGCCGGCTCCCACCATCACCCAGCAGCAGAAGAGGCCTGGCCACCGGAAGAGGAGCTAGCTCCATTGCCGGGCAGCCAGATCTTCTCTGAGTTTTCTTCGTTTGTCCGCCAGTGCCGCTGGTCCTGGTGAAGAAAATGCTGCCAGAGCAGCAGCACACATGCGCAAAATGGCCACCAAGGCCATTCTGCGCATGTGGAACCCTTATCCAAAATGGCGCCGGCAACATTGGGAGGTCGTGCACGAAAGGGCGTGAAAGAGGGCATGCAGAGTTCAGCTGCTAGTACCATTTTGGATAAGGGTTGCATATCTGGTGCAGAATGGCCTCGACGGCCATTTTTTACATGTGCTGCTGCTGCTCCGGCAGTGTTTTCTTCACCAGAACCAGCAGACAAAGGAAGAAGTCTCAGAGAAGGCCCAGCTGCCCAGCAGAGGAACTGGCTCCACTGCTGGTGGCCGGGCCTCCTCTGCTGCCAGATGGAGCTGGTTTTGCTGCTGGGCAGAGAATACCTGGCTTCTGGCCAATTGCAGCAGAAAAGCCCAAGCAAAGCATATTTAATTGAAAATCAAGATAAGAACGGATAGGGAGTTGTTACTCCCAAAGCCAAGATCTATGCTAGTATTAATTGGAATGATAATTGGTTCACTAAAGGATTGTATGGGGATTTGTTTTCCACTGCCAGGCTCTTCTTAAGTGATAGTGACTGAGCAGTGGAACACATCAGTAGCAAGGCAAAGTATGTAAATTAGAGGGTCAGAGAAGGGCAAGGAATACAAAGTGTTAATACTGTCTCATACAGTGACACACAGAGGAAGCCCCCAATAGGGGAAGTGATAGAAAGCAGTATTCGGGGCAGGAAAGTAAAATAAAAGAAGGAATATGGAATGTATACAGCGGATAGCTGTAAAAGAAGGATTTATAGACGGATTATGTGACAGGAAGTCCCTGAGTGAACCAACGAAGCAGTTAAAGATTGTGACTAGGCAAGGAATTGGCCCGGAAGAAGGGGGGTGCCCAGCAATTGTCTCCCCTGTGCTAGCAATCAAGCAGAATAATCGAAGACCATTTGAACATTGCTAAATTACCCAAAGCTACAAAAGAAAACCAGTACCTTTTGGTGTTAAAAACCATACTGCTGGCACCAAAATTTGTTCTCTGTTGTCTTTTTCTGTTTTGTTTTCTGTTGGCATCTTCAAATTTAAAGTCCCAAAAGTAATTAGTAGTGATTAAGGTCCAAGCTTGGTGGCAAAAGGTTTAAAATATTTGTGTAAAAACCATACAATCCAGCACAGGAGTCCAGCACTGGAGTGCAAATCCACAGACTGTTTGAAACTGCCGTTGACTAGAATCTCAGACATCCTGCTTATCTGTAACCTTGGGTTTCAAGTTACGTTTTCACAGCCAAGCAAGGAAGAACCCAGAGTTGTTCCAATGGGCATTTTTCCCTCGTGGGGGGCTTGGTTGGGATGATTAATCCAGATTGAAAAATGGGTAGGGCAGTCACAATGAAATTGTGAGTCAGCCATCCCTGTTAGATGTCTGAGCCACCAAAACACCTGTAATGTGGACCCTGTGCAAAAGGGCTGTATGATGACTGTATGATTTTCCCCCTGGGAAAAGTGCCCATTGGAACAACTCTGGATTCTTCCTTGCTTGGCTGTGAAAAGGGGGGAGTGTTACTTAACCTGTTGTGTTTTATTTACTTAAATATGTAGGACATGCACCGTTCCTTTATCTTGTGTGTGATGTTCCTAATGTGGCCCCTGCCATCAACAACCTATGGCTCCTAAACACCTGAAAAGTCCCACAGGTGCCAGTCCATCCCAAGCCTTGCCAAATCCACATGACTCCCATGCCCTACCTTTGATGCCAACCAAATCTCAGCCCCAGATTCTTTTTGCCAAACAACTCCCAAGCCCAGCATCCTGTGCCAGATGACTCCCTGAGTGACAACACCCCGTTGCTCCAATCCACTGCCATACAGAATACTTGTCCAGACAGCAATGCAGACCTGTCTCCATGAATTGCAGCTCCTGCTTTGTTTTTACAGGTTACAGCTCATACCCACACCAGCATCCAAAATAGCAATGTTTCTGTACTTTTGCAAAGCCCATGATTCTGTTTTGGGCTACAAATGGAACTTCAACACACTAAGCTGCCGTGTTCTACCTAGCCAATGCCATCTATCGGGCAGTCTCGCTGCTACATCACTGAACTGCTGTGTTAATAAAATTTTTCCAGCTACCCCTCATCCCTGCCCAAATACAAACATTCTTTCAGCCCCACGACCTACGCGCTGATGGAACCCATGAAGCAGACATCGTGAACACCTGTATACCTGTTGTTAAGTATGACATTTGGGGGGTGGAGGTTGTAAATGTCACACTTAAATGGGAAAATGCTATGCAATGTACTATCAATAATGTTAAGAATGTATGGATTTCTAGGGAATGCACATTAGGTATGGAAAAGGACATTGTGTGGGGAAAATTAAAATTTCCTGGGGAATTGGCTATTTTCAAGAATGACACACAGATCCAGTCTCCATGGGACCCAGCTTTCTGCATTCTAAACCCAGGGTATAGATGCAGAAGCAACTTTGCAATCCCAAGAGAGGATTATGTAAATGCATATGTTATCTGGACTGGACTACCCCAGCCACACCCACATAATACCTCATCCATACAAACACGAGACAAATGTGTACACATAAGAGATGGGTACATTCAGTTTGTAAACTTGACCATCAAACTGGCAGCATATAACATTACTAGAAGACAATCACAATGTGCACCATATGTTGAGCCACTCTTTGAAGCCTGGTTGCAATCCTTTCAATATTTAAGAACAGAGGGGGACAAACAAAATTCTGCCAGTCAAACCAGACATACCAGAGATGTGTCAGGTTGGATAGGCACCGGTGGAGCAGTATTGAATAGCATAGATATTGAAACAATGGCCAATAAATTGGGAACTGCAGGAGGATTATTGGGTTCACTACGCCAGCCCCTAACTAACAGCAACCAAGTACTCCAGGAAGGGTTAAAGCATCTGGTTCTTACTCTGCCTGATTGGTACAGACTAATAAAGAAGCAAATTGAGGCAACAGATAATGCTATTGTAGCATTGGCTAACACAACCAGGATGGCTATTCAGTGCACACAATGGCAAGAAAGAGCACTGAGTGTACTGGATGATATCATTGGAAGTTTAGAGTCAGGAAGAATGCATAGACACCTTTGGGCAATTCCTGCCATCAGGGAGAACAGCGACCCTGGTTGGACCAAGGTTCTGGCCCACCACATCGCACATTTACCAACTGGGCTAACCTTAAACATTCAGGTAGCCACCACAAAGGGAAGAGACTCATCAGCATGTGCAGTTCAGGCATACCCCTGGATTGCACAAAGTCAGTGGTTAAAATTTGCTCTTCCAGGTTTATGGCAATTAAAGGGTACCACAGAGGTGGAACTATACGAATTGGATTCTCAGTGTAATGTATGGAAAGACACAAAATATTATTGCCCATTACCACTTCAGGAGTACAAACAATGCAGACATAATGATGACTCGTATGTATGCACTGTTGATACCATGAAATTTGAGAAGCCTCAGGTATACACCCTAGGGCACAAATGTTTTTATATTGCTGCTGAACCAAATATTACAGTGACGTTGAATTCTATATTCTTTTACGATATCCCTGACAGTGGATTTATAGCGATATGCAATGTTACCAAAATATCTATTGGCAATGATTCATGGACACTGCATGCTAATGAATGGAAAAACCTATGGGATAAAGATAGCTTTCAATTGTGGAACGTCTTTTGCATATTCAGCGGCAGCAATTCATAAAGCAATACAGGACACTGAAATGTTTCACACCAAAGTAAAAAGCTTAGTGAACACATTGGGACACGCAGCAATTGTTTTAAAAGCAGAAGGAAAGAAAATTACCCAGGTTCTTACTGAAGTAGAATACACTACTAAGCACTCATTCTGGAAAAGTGTTTTTGGATGGTCACCAACTGCAACTGGAGTTTTAAATCTCCTGATCCATCCAATCATTATCATCCTGATAATTCAAGTTATGTTGTTTATTACTGTGGTATGCATCGTATGTTGGATCAAAAAGAAAATAGTTCCCCTAAGACACAGAGCATTTTATGTTGTCCCAAAATACCAAAAAGGAATTATGTATTAACTGGGAATGTCCCAGATTAACAGAGGGCGACTGTTATGAATTGACATAGGCCCAACTAAGATACTAATTTCCCTGCTACAATGTGACTGAATCAGAAAGTGCATCTCTGACACAAAGGTGCCAGGACATGCATTGAATAATATTGTAACTCACTCTTTTTGCAATGTAACCAAAAACATACATTGGATGTGTCAGCATGTAACCCTTTTGAATGTAACTTTGGTGTAGGCCATTGTGGTTTGAAACTACGTAGAGTGCTAGGAAGTAGATAAGATATTGCGTAGCACATGTAGTCATTGATTTAAGAGCAATAGAAGATATTGGGAAAGATGGTCAAAATGGTCAGAGGGAAACAGATGATGCTGAAGAGCAAGCAAAACCTCATGTTCCCTAAACAAATTGACAGCAGGAACATCGGGAGACAAAGGAAGGTCAGGACCTTATAAACAGAGTTGGCCTTATCAGATGCCTCTCAGAAGGATGTGGGCTAGCCCAGGGCTGAGGGGTCAGGCCCCTACCTCTGGAGGGAGGGGTGGATCAGACCCTATCTGCCAGGGCAAGCCCCTGCACCAATGACTAAGCAAGAAGGTACCCCAGATCTGGGCAATCAATGGGAGTACTCCACAGGCTTAGTACTGACAGCCCCTGGATAAGTAATAAGGGAAGTAATAAGGGAAACTTGTATATAAGGGCTGTCTCTGGATTAGTTTCTTGCCTCTCATGGTGCTTGTCTGCTAGCCCTTATAAGGACGCCAGCTAGCTTGATGATCGGCCCCCTTTGGGACTCCTATATCTAGGGAGTCCTACAACTGTATCATTCGGGGCCCCTGACTGCCTCCTTCTGGAACCAGACCATTGACCTCTGATCACGTAAGAATATATGCTTTTATGTATTTGAAGGAATCAGAGTAGGTGAGGGCATGTATTGAATGCAAGTGTCCCTTTAATAATTGGTATGCTAGTTGTTCTGCTTTTATTGAATAAATGCCTATTTTGATTGAACCAAAGACTCATTACTAGGAAATACAAGAGGAGTGATTCCCCACCCTCTCAACAGTAGTATTTTCACTTGATCCCGGGAATTGAAAGGGGCCCAACTTCATCAGGGTGCGGGAAAGTAAATAATCTCCCCCTCCCTTTCCTGGACGGGGACCTGTCTCACCCAGGTGCAGTAAAAGCAGCTGAAACCCTTTTCACGGACCTGCTTCACCAGGTGCAGTAAAAAGCAGCTGAAACCCCTCCCGGATAGGGACCCCTGCCAAAAGACCTGATTCACCAGCGTGCAGTAAAAGTAGCTGAAACCCCCCTTTTCGGGACCTGCTTCGCCCAGGTGCAGTAAAAGCAGCTGAAACCCTCTTGGACAGGGATCTGCCTCACCCAAGGTTCAGAAACACAGTTGAACCTCTTTTATATTCTTTCATGGCAGTGGACACACCTCCCGCCACCACTCAGGAGCAGAGGAGGCCCGGTCACCACCAGCAGAGCTGGCGGTCGTTCCTCGCCCCCATCCTCCAGACCCGCAGTGGTAAGTGCAAGGGGTAGTGGTAAAGCCAGGCCCTGCGGGGGGGGTGTTAGCGATGACGATCCCTCCGAGGGTGGGAGTGGGCCCCAGGGAATGGGGTAGGTTTCTACAGTCGGCTCTTCCCATTGAAGTCAATGAGAGGATTTACCATTGACTTCAATGGGAACATAAGATCAAAAAATTGGGAACCGAGACAGCACAATTTTCAAATCCTTTGGTTTTAAACCAAGACAACCATTTTGGGCCTGTTTCGGTTAATACTGAAACCCCTGTCCCTAGTAAGCCTCTGCAAGTCATTCCTGAGAATACAGCAGCTGGGAAACAGCAAGTGTTGGGCACGTACTGCCAACAAGGACAAGCTGGGAGAATGCATGTTTGAAAATGGTGCAGTGGGCTTCTGAGGCAACTTTGTGTGTGCTCCAGTGAGAGTGGAGAGATGGGCCAGAAATGGTCACTCCTTGCAACGTTCTAGGTTCTTCACCCGTAACTCTATGGCGTTGGCAGGCCTGTAGACGCGGAGGTGCTGCATGCAATATAATCAACAGGACACGACATGTGGGCGCACAATAAACTGCATTCACTCGCACGGAGGGCTCCACATGCTCTGGAAACCCACTGAGTGAGTGAGTGTCTGGTGGGTAGTGGCTACATGGCTGCTGGGGGTGAACAGCAAACAGGCAGGTACACAGACACCCACTTGGTGTGGGCTACCTTCTTGTTTGTTAACTCTCATAGAGAAGCTTGTTGGACCAAGTGCCCCTTCAATCGTAGTCTTTAAGACAGGGAAGGTAATATATATCCACCTACATTTCAAAAGTACCACATAAATCCAAAATTCTCCACAGTGTTTAAAATAATTATAATCCTGTCTGAAAATAGAGGATATTAATTGGGATAAGGAAGGAAGTATCCCCCAAAATTATCCATAAAATAAATAGGACACTGATTTAAGTTTTGATAGAAAATTGTAAATATGGAGGGAGGAGGAAGCGAATGTTAAACACTTTGAGACAGGAAAATTTTTCATACCACATACCTGAATCATCTGCTAGTCTGCTGACTCTCTCCAGCACAGCAATACAGTCTCTCTCATCATCGCTGACTTCCTTTAAAGTGTCCAGCAAACTTCGAGCCACCATTTGCCTAGGTCATGAAAGAATAAAATACACAATATTTTAGTAGCAATATTTCCTTTTTATTACTAAAAAAAAATAATTCAGCATGCAGTAGCTTCTTATCCACACAATGAAAACAGATTTAAGTTTTAAACCAACAACTGTGGTTAGAATCATTTTCAGAACACTTTTGGATTTTTAGGACTCTGCTATTACCGGAATCATTTTTCATTTAATGTAAAATGTTGAGTTAGTGTTAGTTTAACTGCCATTTTTGGAATTTGAAGGAAATAATGTATATGGAAAAGGTAGCCAAACAAATGGACTTTCTGAATTAGGTTAATACTGCATCTGCTTCTAAGTGAGTTTACTTCATTTAACATTAAACAATGAAGATTTGTTTTTATTTTGTAGTTTATTTTTCCAATTTCTACTCCGCCCTTTCCAAATGGCTAAGGGCATCTTACAAAACAAATAAAACATCATATAAAACAGCATACCCCCCCCCCAAAAAACAACAACTCTCCACACCCTCCCCAACCCTCATCAGCCTCTTCCAACCCCTCTAAAACCCTGCACCCAATCCCCACTCACAACATTCCCCACCTGCCAAACGTTCCCCCAGACCCTATTCCCATGCACCAAACACTTTTTAAAACAAGAAAGTCTTGCACCGCCTCCAGAATTTTTATCCCTGTCTCCCGTTACTAAAATCACAGCAGATATGGGCTAATCACGTCCAAAACCCTGCACACGTAAGTGGGACTAGAGGTGATTCCCCTGCCATGATTTTGCGCCCGTCTCATGTGCAAGCAAGAACTTCTCATGGCAATAACTTGTAAGCTCTGTGTGTGTTTTCAGGTCTGGTGGAGAAGCAAGCAGAACAGTATAAGAGTCTGAAGCGAGCAACTCCCTGTGTGTTTACGTGCCACATTGTGGTAGTAACGTTCACTGCAATCTGAACAACCTTGCCTCAGGCTGTTCAGATTGAGGTGAAGGAAGGAAGGTTTGTAGAGCTCTTCACACTGCCCTCAACTCTTGAAGATTTACATGTATGGAGGTTTCCTGTTTGGTGCATAGGGGTGGGAAAGTTGCAATGAGCTCCCTGGTGATAACCAATGGTAGGAATAGGGGGCTCCTTTCAAAACATTCCACTTATTTTGTCACTACTATAAAATGGTAAAGACAGCGATAGTGAGTTGCACAGAAAGATAATGCATATTTGAGTGGTAAACTGAGGCCAGCTAATGCTGTCAAGACCTCATGTGGAATTGGGCATACAATGTTCCCGAAGTGGCTGACACCATTAGCCCAACAAGATGTGAAAGAAAAATCTTGTTGGTTACAACTGGCTACACAATTTTTGCAGGGCCTGCTGAAGCTTGATAAATTAGGCACTTATTAATAAAGTTATGAATATGAGTGAATGAACTCGCACAGAAGAAAGGAATGGACAAGAGAGTTCCATCTTATCTCCCTTTCTGTTCAATGCGTATTGTTTTATTTATTTATTCCCATTTTTCTTTACCCTGCTCTTCCCAATTAGGCTCAGGGCAGCACGCAAAACATAAAAACATATAAAACAGCTTTTAAAAGTCCCCTAGATCCTCCAATCCACCAACCTTTTTTCTAATCCCTCCACTCAACCCCACCCTACCCACCAAATGCTCTTCAGAAAATGAGTAGGCTCGGGCTTAGGCTGATCTTGGAGGGGGGCAGAGAGGTGAGTTCCATAACTATGGGTCAGTCACCAAGAATACCTCTCTGCATCCCCTTGTGAAAACTTCACGAGCAGATGGTACTCGCAAGAGGGTGCTTCTGGCCAACCTCAGAAAGCTGGGATGGAACGTAAGAGACAGTTTTTCAGATAACCGACGTATAAAACCACCACCCTGAATCGTGCCCAGGAAGCTATTGGCAGCCAGTACACACTCCGGAGCACTGGTGTAACGTGCTCCCAGTGACCTGCCCCTGACAGAAGGCAGGCCACTGCGTTCTGACCAGCTGCAGCTTCCAAACAGTCATCAAGTGCAGCCCCACATAAAGCACAATGTAGTATTCTAGCCTCGAGGTTACAAAGGCATGGAGGACCGTGTCCAAACCCAAATCCCAAGGCCACTGGCCGAGTGTCAGACCCCAGGTCTCAAACCCCTGGCCCTACCAGTTTTGAGTATTACCCTAACCGCTGGTGGCACCACTTAGGCCTCATTTCAGCCCACTACCCTCCTCCGCATGTTTCCTCCTGCGGTCTCCCAATATTTGCCATGCTACACCTGTTCACAGCTGTGTCCCATTGCTCCAGTCCAGCCTCCCAACTTCTTGATTGGCTCCAGTTAACACTTAAGGCCTGCTGGTAGCCACAGGAAATTGGGTGGAGCAACTGCTTTTCTTGTCATTCTGTGTTGTAGTTGGGTGTGTACCGGTTCTGTTCCTAACCCCTTGTGCTCTCCCCTTCTCTTGTTCTAGCTGTGACCCCTAGCCTTGGCCTTGGATGGACCCTTCCTAGCTTTCAGGCCCGACACTGCGTCCCTCCCAGTTTCTAGTTTTGGTCTTGGTTCCCAGCTCCCTTTCCTTGATCTCAATAATGAGCCATAAGCTCTCTTAGGCCAGACTTCCCAGCTCTTGTGCTGAGTATCAAGTCTCCTTGGTATCAGAGAACAGCTGAGAGGTTTCCTCTACCTAACGGTTACCTTTCCTATCCCTGCCTTGGCCCTTCCCTCCCCAGGCTCCAAGCCCCCGGCCCTGACAGCAAGATCATGTGTAGATTTGGAGTAGGGTTCGCACGCCGGTCAATTGACCAGTCAAATATCATCAATTATTCCATGAAGCCAAAAATGCTGCATCACAAAACACAGTCTTGTAATTAACATAAGAGTATAGTCAAGTTATGGAATATCTTGCTGACGGAGGTCATCGATCAAACGGCTCCCAGACATCCATTGCCCATGCGGCAGCCCCGCAGGCCTCTTTAGTTCTCCAAGGGGCTGCAGGTCCTGAAGGAAGAAGAGCGATGATTGGAGCGACGGTGGCGTCGATCTTGTACTAAAGGCAACAGATTGCGACATAGAGCTAGTTTACGAGCCTATACCGAGCCTACGTGGATAGCAAAGAGCAAGTTCTTTGCTGCCCTCATAGCATCCGCTAAATCCCGTCCAGCGGACCTGTTTCGGGTGATGCGGGGGCTGGTCAGTCCGGGCTCCCTCAACCTGGGGGTAGAGTCATCTTCCACCCGCTGTGACCTTTCTGCGGATTATTTTGTGGATAAAAATCGCTCAGATCCACCACGACCTCAATGTCGAATTGAGTGCGGTGGAGGAGGTAGAGGGTGTAGAAGCCCTGACTTGTCTGTTTTTTCTGGGATCACTTTCAGTCGGTGACAGCTGCTGACGTGATGGGAGTGCTTGGGGCTGTTCGAGCCACCTCTTGTGAATTAGATCCGTGCCCGTCCTGGCTGATTAAGAGCTGCCAGGAGACATTGAGGCCGTCGCTGGCTGGGGTGGTCAACGCTTCCCTGTGGGAGGGCAGAGTACCGAGCCGTCTCAAAGAGGCGGTGGTGTGGCCTCTGCTCAAGAAATCATCGCTTGACGTTGACTCTCCTGCCAGCTATCAGCCTAAATTGAACGGGTAGTGGCTCAGCAGCTCCAGGAGCATCTTGACCGGATCAGTTATCTTGATCCTTCGCAGTCTTGCTTTCGTCCGGGTCATGGCACTGAGACAGCACTTGTGGCCTTGGGGGATGACCTTTGCCGAGAAAAGGACCGGGGTCGATTGACCCTATTGGTCCTATTAGATCTATCGGCAGCATTTGATACCGTTGACCACAAGATGTTGGTGACACGCCTGCGGGACAGTGCGGGGGTGGGTGAGATCGTTCTTGAATGGTTCTGCTCATTCCTGACCAGAACTCAGCAGGTGGTAATTTTTGTGTGTGTGATAATAAGTTTATTGTAAGCCACATGGCCAAATCAACGACAACAAATTCAAATTCATATTCATATTCGTCTACATATGCATATTCATATTCGTACACATGTACAAAATGATAATTTAAAAAGTAAAATATATTAAATGTGTTAAAATATAATATACAAGAACAATCTCATAAATATAGTAAAAATCTAACCCAAACAAAGGTTATCCAAGATTATAGCTACAGCAGAAACCCACAGGAAATATAACCTCAGATGGTACCAGCACATTGCAGTAATTCAAAATCCACAATCAGGCAATCGAGGCAGTCAAGGCTACTTATGGCCAACAAACCCCTTCTATTCCTTCAAATAGTGGAGTTATAACTAATATCCGGCCAAGTCTTCTGCTCATATTTTACACGTATTTTGGTAGCTCGAGGTAAAAATCACCACCAGCTTGGATCTTACCGGATTAGTGTCTCCCAGCAGACACATTAATTGTTGTATTGCGGGCCTAGAAAGATCTCACCCAATTGCAAAATGCAATTGCCTGCGTAATTTCCATAAATGGGGCATATCAAAATATAGTGTCTAAGATCTTCCACCTCCAGTCCACAGGAACAGATCCGTTCTCCATAGGGAATTCCCTGGTATCTCTTCCCAATGTCACCAGCGTACGCATAGTTTGTAGCCTTAGACTAGTAAAGGCCTTCCTAAGGGTAGGAT
Source organism: Sphenodon punctatus (assembly GCA_003113815.1). NCBI lineage: Eukaryota > Metazoa > Chordata > Lepidosauria > Sphenodontia > Sphenodontidae > Sphenodon > Sphenodon punctatus. The sequence goes on from QEPC01012741.1 coordinate 3,701,748, forward strand.
CAGTAAGCTTATAAACATATGAGGCACCACCCTTAGCTGGTATCCTATATTTATAAAAGGGAGACACGGGTGGTACTCAATGATTCTTTTTCATCTTACCAAAACCTCCTGTGTGGGGTTCCGCAGGGTTCGGTTTTGTCCCCTCTCCTGTTCAACGTGTATATGCAGCCGCTTGGCGAGGTGATCAGATGATTTGGGGTGAGGTGTCATCAATATGCTGATGACACCCAACTCTACCTCTCATTTTCAACCGACCCAGACCCGGCTGTCTCGGTGCTTACCCGGTGTCTGGCAGCTGTGGCGGACTGCATGAGGGCCAACCGACTGCGACTGAATTCTGACAAGACAGAGATGATGTTAGTGGGTAGGTCGGCGAAGGGGACAGCCCCATCGATTGATGAGGTCTCCCCTCCACTGACGTCCCAGGTGCGGAACCTGGGGGTGCTCCTTGATGCGCAGCTCCGCCTGGATCTCCAGGTGAAGGCTGTGGTGAGGAGTGCCTTCCGCCAGTTACATCTGGTGCGGCGGCTTCGGCCGCTGGTTTCGGTTCCGGATTTGGACATGATCATCCATGTTTTTATTACCTCTAGGTTGGACTACTGCAATGCGCTCTACGTGGAGCTACCTATGGTGACAGCTCGGAAGCTGCAGTTGGTGCAGAATGCGGTGGCCCGGCTCTTGGTGGGGTTGGGCCGCTGGGAGCACATTACACCAGTGCTCCGATCTCTACACTGGCTGCCAATGTCTTCCGGGCCCGATTCAAAGTGTTGTTTTTAACCTATAAAGTCTTACATGGCCTGGGTCGTGCTTATTTGTGAGACCGCCTCACCCCCCAGGTTCTAGATCAGTCCCTGTGGTCGTCCGGGGGCGCCTTGTTGGAGGTCCCCCGGGTTCTCTGGGGGGGCCACGGAGAATAGGGTGTTCTCGGTGGCCACACCGCGCCTTTGGAATTCCCTCCCGGTGGGGGTACGGTTGGTCCCGGACCTCCCGTCGAAACTGCAAAACCTGGCTGTTCCGTCAGGCATTTGGCGAGGGAGAAGGGTGGGGTGGGGGGTTAGGGAGGGTGGTATGGGGGTGTTTTATGGTTGTTTTATTTTATTGTTGAATTGGTTTCTGAATTGAACTGAAATGTTTTTATTATATTATATGTACTGTTAGTTGCTTTGGGCTACCTGTTGCAGAAGAAAGTAGGATACAAATTTTGTAAATAAATAAATAAATAAAACGAGTGTTGATAGTTCCATTTGTAACACTGTCTTCTAATATTTTTTCCTACTCCACATGCTTCAGTATCAAGAACTCTTACTCCTGGAGAGTACTCAGTTGTTCATCAAATTGGTATTAAGAGTTTTTTGGATCAAATGTCTAATGACCAGAAAAAGAAACTTGATCTTATGTTCGCTAGAGATATTTATGTCAGCAACATACCATTTCCTGCAGTTAAAAATTCTTACATGATAGAATTTTTTTCAGAATTGCATCCAATTTACAAAGTTCCAAGTAGGAAACAGTTTGCAGGAAGTCTTCTGAATGCGTAAGTGGAAAATGTGAAAAAAAGAACTGGTATTCTTACTGCACATGCTCTTCATCGTCTCTAGTGTCGGACGGGTGAAGTAATATTTGCAATGAAGGCATCATCAGCTTTATGGTCACAACTGAACACTGACAGTCCGATATATTGCTGACCAGTTTAAAAATATGCACACAATGCAGCTAATATGAAAGCTGCTTGGGTGTTGTGGATAAATGAGTATCCACATCTTTTATGTTATGGATGTGCTGCCCATGAGACACCACTCTTCATTCCTGATGTTGAGGATCTGACAACTTTCTCATCACATGTATCAAAAGTGAAAAGCATTGTCAAGTTTTTCAAAAACAAAATACCAGCAGCCATATTTCAGTGCCACTCAGTACGGCATTCAGTTGCATCCACACTGAATAAGCCTTGATGTACTCAGTGGACATCCTCTATTAAATTTCTCAAAGATCTTCAAACATGCAAGAAGGCACTTCAGGCAGTTGCTGTTGAAGGAGGAGTGGCCTGGTGTTGCCCTCAAGTAGTCTGCACTGATATTCTTGACAACGATGTGATTTGGATAAGAAACTCAAAATGTATTTGACTTCTTGATCCTGTAGCTCAGTCCATTCATAATATGGAAAATGATAGTTCTACATTGTCTGATGGCAAGAATGAGTTCCTGAACATTTTATTTATTTCCTATTAGTCATGGCATTGGCTTTCGTCCTAGCCATTTATAGAGCAGCATACAACGCAAGACATAAAACAAAAACAAGTACAAATAAAATAAAACCAATCAACAAACATAAGTAATCACAAGTTACAAGTAATGTTGGTAATTCATACCAAGAAACACGAATACTAAATCAAGGATACTCAAGGTAACCTTCTAATCTTAAATAAAACCAAAACCCGGGACTCAAGAATACTCCCTGAATATACACCGAAAGATCCCTTACTTCTCCAGCAAAAACATAGGATGCTGGCTCCTAATCACGATAGCCTGGGTGGCAAAAGCTGCCAGTTGCATAGGAACATTAATATTCGTCTGTTGATGCAGTCAGATTAGCTTCTTGCATTTAGTAAAATGATAAAATTGGGCCACCAAGGGAGTCAACAGGCATTCTCTTATATCCTTAAAGAATAAGCACTCTAGGACACGGTAGAGGATTCAATTCACTATGTCAAGGCCACAGGGACCCTTCCTTTTCTTGCAAAGGTAACCTAACCTACAGCCTATTGTCAAGCCGAGGCCATTTGCTCAACACGGAGCCTAGCAAGAGGCAGGCGATGTATAGGCCTTAAATCTAGCTGCAGGTATCTCGCCAAACCCTCTGGTTTCCAGAAAACATACAGGGGTGATACTCTATAAGAGGAAAGCTTAGCCAAGTCATTCTCCATTGTTATATCTGTAAGACGTTGAAATGTCAAATCCTTATCCTCCTTGGGGAAAAAATCTAACATTCCTATTGATTAATAATTCAGGTCACTCATATTCAAGGTACCAATGATAAATACTAACCATGGAGTCCTACTTCCCATTGATCTGACCATATCCTCCAGGTAGCACATCTTTACAAGCTGGCTAGGAGGAAGAGTCAGAAGTCTAAACCAACAGGCCAATGAACGCCTAGTCAATACCAGGGACACCGGTTCAAGACCCACCTCTGCTCTCAAAAAGCATGCTGGCAATGAAGTAGGCAACCTCAACAGGAACCTAATAAATTTGTTCTGCAGTACCTTAACTTTGTAATCAGCAGAGAAGTCCCAAACGTCAGAGCCATAGGCAATCTAAAATAGAACTTTAGCTCTAAAAACCCTAATGGCCGCAGAGACAGCCCAACCAGCATAGACGTCAAAAAATTTCTTAATGACCAGCACAGATTGTGATGCCTTCAATTTACTGCAGCCAATATGCTTGTCCCAAGTGACATTAGAAGAAAAACAAGCTTATTTGTGAGGATACTGTATGAAGTTCACTTACAGAAGTTGAAGAGAAAAAATAAGACAAAAATAATACCATGGGGAAAAATCAAGTTATCACTCCCGCACATAATGCTGCTTATCTTCTTGATCCACTTTTCCAAGGGCATGACCTTTCCGATGATTAATTTTATTCAGCTTGCAACCTTATAGTGGCTGTTGCAAATTTTAAAAGGATACAAAGATGAGCAAACAATTCTGGTGGACATAGCAAATTATAAAGTAAGCAGCAGCCCATTCAGTCGTAAAACAATGTGAAGCGCAATTCTAGCAGTTGAATCAAAACAACTTGCTCCATCATCATGCTGGACAGGGTTGTGTCCTCCTTGCAGCCTAGCTACAGTGGCATATGTTATTTAAACATTCCCATGCGTTACTGCATGTCCGGAACAAAATTGGTCAGCGTGGGGTATCATCCACTCAAAAACCAGAAATAGACTGAACACCTCCACTGCTGGGAATCTTGTGACCATGTATCACAATTTAAGTTTAGAAAAGAAAATAGGAGATAAAGATGGAGAATATTCAGATGTAGAGGAAAAAGGAGATACTGATGACGAATTTGATAATGATGGTGAAAATTAAGCAGTTGAAGCAGATGAGAATTCAAAGCAAAACGCTTGAAGAGTTGGCCTGCTGCCTACCTAGCATAACTACCTTTCAAAACTGACTTTTTAAATATAGTTGCTGTTACTTTATTTCTGTTTAATTTCATTTTTTATATAATTTTGTAGCTGTTCAGGCTGACCCTGGGGTCCCAGGATAAAAGCCAAGGAGAGGAAAACTGTTCAGTCTTGAATATTGTTTACATTTACAGTAAACAAACATAGTTAAAACATATAATTCATTACAACTTTTAACAAATGAATGTCATTGTTGTTTTTGTAATTAGCATAAGTATCTAACCTGTTGATGAATAAAGTCTCTCTGTTACTATTCTAGTAAGTTAATGCTTTAGACAAAACTTGACCATTATTTGACAATATTTGACCAATACTGGTCTGGTTAACTGACCAAGTATTTTTGGAGCTGGCGCATTCCACCACTCACTACCTGAGGGAAGGAGTACATTCTAGGAGAACTGCTAGAGAAGTTTCTGGAACTCTGCCAACAGAGCCAGCAGGATCCAGCGACGTAAATTGACAGAGCCACTCTAAGGAGAAATATTTTTTTTAAATGTTTCTTATCGGTTTATAAAAACCAAGGGAATTCAAACAAAACAAAATGTTCTCAGGAAAAAGGGAAAAAATGTTTGAAGAGATAAGTTTTTCATCCTTAACACTTAATTAATTTGCTTGGGGAAGCCAAACTGAGAAGAGATCTTTTCGCTCAAGAACAGTTTTTAAAGTGAGTGTGTGTGTCTACTAATAACTAGCATGAACACTCACAGTCTGGTGTTTTTGGAGTTAAAGATAACCTACATTTTCTACAACTTCATGCAGACTGACAGAGATGGCATATATGTACAGCTCTGTTTTAGGAAAATAAATTAGGAGAATGGATATGAAACAGTCAAATGAATCTGGACTGCACTGTATACAATTTTCACATGAATCAGGAAAGCACCAAACTATGAGACATGCTCTGAATTTAAAAGGACAGCCTACAGTGTTAGCAACCACTTAAACCCCATCTACACTATAATTTTTAACCAAGGTAACATGGGTGGCCCTATGCAAGTTCAAAGATAATGGTTAATAACCCATTTGTAACCATAGCAACTAACCACCTTCCTCCTTATCTCTTCCCTCCATTGGCATGATGTTTTCCAGAAGCCAGCTTAGCATTCTTTTTAGTGGTGCCGACCGAGTCCTAATTTCACCCACAATACCGGTTTGGTCAGTGCTCTTATTTCTCAGTATGGTTGTAATTTTCACACCCTAGAGTGTACTGACCCATATGACACCAGGTTTTCCTTTTCACCTGAGTAACTCCAAATGTTATGATCATATACTGATTTAAGTACTTTTTTATCAGAGAGGGAAGCATGGACATAAGATTGATCAACAGTAGTTGTTTAAAATGAAAACAAAAAACCAAAACTCAACAACAAAACAGTAGTGTGGACATAACTGTGGTTCACTGTAACTGATATGCATAAGTGTGTCAAAACTCTTTACGAAGTGTAGTTGTATTTTTATGTGCAAAGGGACTAAGTATGTTCCAATTCATTTAAGCCAGAAGCACATATACTATTTGCATGAAGACAGCTAAACATTTCATTTAAAGAGTCTAAAACTAGATCACAGAACACAACAATACAACACGTACTCTCTCTCAGATACCAATCTCTGCGGTGGGGGTGGGGAATTAAAGTTAAGAAAAGCTTTGTTTAATTACTTTAAAAGGAGCCATTTTATTACTAGTAATGAGAATATTTGGCAGCCTACCCAGAAGGCTTCCTGAATTGATTCCCAATTTTAAACTGAACACCAGCGTACCTCTGACAATGGAAAGATTAATGCATGAACACCTTAGTCTTGGCAAATAGTTGCCCTTATGAAGCGAATTAAATAAGTCTCCCAGCACTGGCTCAAGCACAATGATAAACCTGTAACACCATCTTTTATTGACGTCACTTCAAACAGATGCTTTATTTAAGCTCTGTCCATGTCTTTTATAAAAAAGGAAAAAAAGACATTGGCTGTGTTCCCTTAGAAATTAAATGTCAGCAATCTGAAATGTATACACTTCTGTTTTTTTTAAAAAGGTATAGGACTGCTAAATGCTAAGTGTTTTTTGTGGATACAAATATATTCAGGAAAAAGAGAAACAAACAAGTCCATCCCACATGAAAAGGAAAAGGTTTGGGATGGGGGGGAAGGGGGGGAAGAGGAGAAGAATAATGAAAGGCTTCATTTTATTAAATGGCGCTAAAAAACCTCCTGTATGTGGGGGCAATAAATGTGTGTGTGAGAACAAGAGACAGGGGCAGACAGACAGTATGTGTTTAAATTTCAACGCAGACTTGACATTTATAAAACTCTTGTTTTCCTCATTATCCAGTTTTTACTATACAACTACCACAATAAAATTAACTTTCTAAGGCTTAAGGCTCTTCCATACAACTTCCCAAGAGTGGGAGATAAAACTCAAAGTGCAGCCTGTGCTGCCTTCATCTGCGTCAGCGAGCTGAGTGAAGGGTGTTTATAGCATGAGCAAACCAGTGTGCATCAACTCAGCAGTTCTTGGTAGATTTTCACAGGCTTATGCAATCCCCCTTCACACAGTCGTCTTACAACAGGTAAGGGCAGAACAAATTCAAGTGGCTGTATGGAAGAGCCAGCATTTAACAATCATCTGCTCTGGTGACCAGCAATAATTCATCCCTCAGTTGCAAGCTGCAAGCAAAGGTTAGGAGTTGGAAATTTATCAACAACAGTAATGGCCAAAACTATTAAGTCTAAGATAGCTGAACATGAAGAAGAATTTGTAAGGTTATAGCCAACTAAGCCATTGTAAAACTAGCTAATCTGGCCTGAGCATTAGAGAGCAAGTCTAGAAAATTGGAGTTAAGTTGTACAGTAGTAAAACCTAAGGACATGGAGTAAAAACGGACATGACACTAAGCACACTGTGGTCCGCTTTGTCCTGGACCTCACCTGAACGTGTGTACAAGCGCCACCAGATGCCGGCCTGGGATTGCTCCAGGCCATGTTGGCAGCTAGCCCAGGCTGTGACCTTGGAAAACTCGGAGGTCACAGCCTGGGCTAAGGCCTGCCCGGGCCAAAGCAGGCTATCATGTCTGTTTCTGGGCCTACATACTGGCTCGAGGGGGGAAGTGGGTGCACCATGGCTGCCATTCAATGGCTGCCCATCATAGTGGGGTGGAGGGAGTGGAGCGCTGGGCGTAGGGGTGGCCAGCCACACATTCGTGGTTCTCCCTGCCCTCCCCGGGCCATGTGGGCAACAGGATGATCCTGACGACAGGCATGTTTGTTCGGCATCCTGACCCAGCCTGGACCGTGTCTACCGCGGTTTTTGTCACTGGGTCACTGCCACGTGTTTCTCTACCCATTCTTCACACCCCAGCAAAGTAGAGGCGTACTCAGGTATTTGATTTCAAGCACATGCGTAATCTTTGCAGGACAGTGGTCCTCAATAGCCAAGTTAACAACATGTGTGATTATAAATATAAGCAAAGCAAAGTTTGAAATTAAGCAGGAGGCATAAAAAACCGAAGCATATATTCTTAGAGGAACATCATCCGTTATTTAAGTTCCAAGCTCAAGCTATTCTAAATAAAACATGAGAAACCATTTTTAACACAATGCTCTATGTTAGTCTAAAGATTTTCATGATCTTTTAAAAACACTAATTCAGACAAGGCTGGGGTTGAGTTTAATTTAATGATTCCTTTTAAAGATGATTGAACTGGAAAAAATAAAGCAAGAACGTAGTACTGAAAAGTAAGTCAGATGAAAATGCTTTTGAATTTAATAATCTAAGGCAGCAGTTACCAAACTACGGTCAGCCGTCTGCCCCGTGTTCTTCAAAGCCCTTGCTGGTGATCTGCTGAGGCATGGCTGGTCATAAGATGTTGTTTCTCACAGTTTTCAGCTGTCAATTCTCTTTAAAGGCAGCTAAAATTACATTAAATTTTTTCAACATACGCTACTGGGCATTTTAAGACAAAACAGTCCCCACTCACCATACAAGTTACAGGTCACCCATAGGGCAACACTGCAGCATGTATAGTGGGAGAGTGGAGAGCGTCTTGTCTGAAAATGCCAATTGCTGTAGTTGACACATGGCTTATTAGGTCATCGACAATGGTAATTCAGTAGTCCACAAGCAGTCTGTGTGTGATTCACAGTGTGCGTGAGAGTATGGAAAAGAATGACTACTATCCTGACATGACATTAACAGGTAACAATTTAAAAGAAAACAACGGCGGTGGGGGTGGATTGTGGATTAATCTTAATCAGAGAATGTTCTCATGTTTTAAAATAAGGATAAATTATTTTAAGACATTCATGGCTTCCAATCAAATATTTAAATCCCATAATATCCAATAAACACACTATCCTGTAAACAGGAACAATTTTAAGAAGCATACCTGTTAAATAGGTTCTCACTTGCAGCGTATTTGTCCAATCTTCCCAGAGGTGTCAACATTTCATCTTGTGAGACAAAGTCCAAGGCTGAAGGTATAATAATCACATAAGACTCTGAGCTGTAGTCATCCACACCAACTATCAGAAACATCAGAAATATTCCTTATAATCACAGTACTTTAGCACTAACATGATGCCCATTGTTGGTCTTAGACAAGTTAATCTATGCAAGAATCTTCCTCCAAAATATCATTATGCACCAAATATTTTTAAGCCCTCATTTTCCTCAACAGTACTTTTCCTTCTATAAAGACTTTATGTAGTCAAAAAATTACTATCAAAAATTGCATCAGCTTGTGTGCAATTTGTTCTACCTTCCGAAGTTTGAAATTTCACAAAATGTTTGAAGTTACAGGACTGGCACAATGTTTCCATTTGTATACATCAAATGACTTGGCGAATGCTCTACTACCGACTCTTAAATCAACTGACTGGCTTTCAAAAATTTCTGCTATAGCAAATAAGAAAGCTCAAATATAGTTGTCGATTATTATACATAAACATACATAGTGTATCTCAGGCAAATAAGGAATCACACCAAGGTAAGAGAGCATATTTATGGAAGTCAAGCAAAACATATAAACAAGCAAATATTTGCAATTACACAGTAGTCTAATAAAGAAATATTTACACAACATATACATCTACACACTAAATAAGTATATGTGAACCAGCTGTCCAATGTAGGTGCATCCTTTAAAAGCAACCTGTTAAGAAACTCTGTACAGGTAGCACATGCACCCACACACTTCCTCAGTGAAGTCAACATGATTCCACATGGGCCCAGATATCCAATAACATCTGCTTGCAAGATCAGGGCCTAAAGTGATCATCTCTCTCAATGCATTACAATATTTTATGTTACCAATTTCAGTGTTGCATGGAAGACCCGATCTTGCAAGTTTTATTCATGCAAGCACTTCACCAATTTCGGGTGGTACTACTCTTATGCATGAAGGCCGTGAAACAATATTCTACCATGTTGGGTCAGATACCACTTGAAATAACTAGTAGTTATACATTTCTGTCACACAGGATTTCCAATACTGGAAACTTGGTATGTTAGCCCATAATAGGTTGGCCATTGACACATCCCCAGAATACAGGACATGGGGGAAGGAAGAGCACAGCTGGCTCAGGGCTCCTTCCCCCAGCCAGGGCTGAGCAACAAATGCTGGGTGAGGAAGGGGATGCAACGGTACCAGCAAAACCCCAGCCACAGGTGCATATTTAAAAACACCCTTCAAATAATCAATACATTTACATTGGCGTACAAGGCTGGACAAACATTGGGTTTTTTTTGTTACATTGAAAAATCACAGTAATGCAATCCACTAAAACAATTTTTGTTATGATGCAGATGCAGCTATGGATCTCAATATTTTTAACCAGTATTGTTCTCCAGGCTGGGCAGATGGAGGTCTCTGCCTACCCTGGGGTACAGTACTTATTTTAAAATGTTGAGAGCCATGTCCATGGGCAGAAATATAGCTGTAGTCCTATATACATTGCACTCAATTAACAGCAGACATTTTATTGATGTCAACAAGAGGTTTAAAGGGAGATATAGCTTCACATAGGAGCCAAGATTTATTGCGCTCTCTCTCTCTCGCTTCAATACCTTATGGCAAATTTGCTTATCATTAGGCCTAGTAATATTCTTGTCCTTTATGCTTTCTTCTTCCTGATCCTCCTATTTGGTCTGATACACACAACCCATATTCAAACTAACTCACATTAATAAACACATTTTGGTGCACTAACACAGAATTCAAATTTCAAGGTATTTGCCCAGGGCTTGTTTACACAAAAGTCTCCCCATGAAATTTATGAATTAACCTTGGAGGGTTACACTGTGATTTTGTAGTTCGTGTTAACTCCAGGGTGGCTCTACTCTGTAGGTGCCTTGGAGCATCTTATGTGACTAGGAATACCCAGGAGTATTCTTACTTGTGGGAGGGGGGGAAACCCTGCATTTCTCTCCCCAGAAAGTGCCCATGAACACTTTCAAGGTGAATTGCAGGGAACTTAGATTTCCCCAAGGTTACTGTTTCATGTGAACAAGATCTCAGATTGTATCTACTACAGAGTACTTGTACTTACCCCGATTCCAAGTGGGGTTGGAACTTGGGATTACTGTCCTTTTTGTCATTTATGTCACAATTTACCCCAGTGTGTACACACAATCCGGATACACTTCCATGGAAAATTGCAAGGCAAAAGCCACATATTCTATGGTAAACTAACCCTGTTCAAAACAAGATGGCAATTTTGGTTTAATATGGGTGTTCCCCAGTAAGTTAGCTCAGCTACATTGAGCAGAGTCTGGGGCAGGTTAACTGAGAAGTTGCTCTGAATTAAATCTAAATATATAAAGGGTTGAACACATGCTGTTTTTAAAACAGACCAAACAGGGGTTTATTTGGATCACATTCATTGGACAGTCTACTACTAGTAGCGATGGTAGGAGTTCTGGCATAGAGTTCAGGTGCTCATGCAAGGAGGAGAAATTTCATGAAAAACACTAATCTTTGCAAAGAAAACATCAATTATAACCATGTTTAAGTACTATTTTTTTAACTTAAGACCACAACTAAAGAGTTCTCAAAGATCACTATATTTATTCGAATCAAACCCTATGGAAATCACCCATAGGGTTTAGGGGTCAAAATGATACAAATTCTATTAAAAAAAACCCAACCTGGCTAGCCACCCCCCACAAGTCTGGAACCCAGCTTTAATTCAGAAGTATTTAAGTGGTTTTACTACCCCACCCCTCCTGCCACAGGCAGCTCGGGGTGGCTTACAATTATAACCACAATAAAAAACTAAAACAATATTAAAACAGTAAGCCATTACAAGCACTCCTAAAAAGGAGGTCAAGAATAACCCGCACGAAAGTACCGTTTCCTATCCAAGTACACAAAAAGTTGCCAAAAAATACTGTTTCTTCCCACCTTCCTCAAATTTCAGTCCCCTGCAACTCCAACACCCCTTAGCCAACTTTCACCGAACTACACAGGTATGAGCTCTTGGATGATATCTACAGTGTGTCCATTCTGATAACTTCGCTAGTTTTGATTTAATGAGAAATAATGTTCACGATTATAATGGGTGAGTGACCATGTTTTAAGTGTAGAGCAGCAGTGGCCTCTAACATAATGGGAGATCCATTCTGGTAAGTTTTAAAGTATTTTATTTCAGGTATAAGGTTTATATTGGTTAGCCTTAGAACAAAAACAACAAACCAAAAGCCCTTAATATAAAATTAAGGCATGGTCTATGCTCATCCTGTGATTAACAACAAATACCTACAGTGGCTGCAGTTGAATCAGCTGTGAATCCCATTCAGCTGATGAATGCCTTCAGTAGATGATGTCATGTTGACATGGTTGTTGCAGCAAGACATATTAGTTAAATCAGCTTTGTTTCAGGTTTAAATAGTGATAAAATGATAACCTTTTGGAGTCTTGATTACACAAACACACGCAGGTAAATTTGGACATTTGCTTTGTAAATTCCTGCAGTATAGACTGTCAGCAACTACCAGAAATCTTTTTACCCATTTTGTATGGACCCATTTCTATTACATTTACTCATGTAAGTAGTACTTTACCTTTATGACACAAGTAGCTCTACCAAAATCCATGGGAATACTCACAGAACAGAATAATCATCATGAATAGGGGTAGCAGAATCATACTGTTGCGATTTAATTGTATGTAATATACTATGAGAATTAATATACTGGAACCAATGACCATATTTGAAAATGCATGTAACTATTGTACCAAAGCTCTGAATTATCCAGTAGGCAGGATCTCTAGAAATAGCCAGGTAGGCTATGTGTGGGAAATAATCTCACATGACTTTCACAAACTCCCAATGTATCACCATGTCTTGCAAGACCAGTGATTTACATCATATTGCTGACCAACCGCACCCAGCCTGGAACAAAGCACTGACAAAGACTAAAACAAAGGGGCTTGATGAGAGGGTGCTTGAACACCCCTGAAGAATATCTCCTTCACGCCTGGAGGGGAAGGAGGAGATGTTTCTGCTCAGGGAGTTGCCAACTGACAAGCAGAAGCCATTCAAGCGGCCATCACCCTTTTTGCACCAGCACAGATGATAAAGGCATATCTACTCCCTGCCTGAAGGGAGGGAAAAAGATGTCCTGTTATCAAGTGCCCACCCTGACTAACAAACAAACTGGGAATGTGACCATTAGCACCCAGGCTCCAGATGGATGGGAAAGGGAGATGACAGCCAGACTCTGTAAGATGAATACCAGCAAGCACATTGCACAATCAAGCACCCTGGAATATGCATACTGAAGAACATCTTCTCCCCAAAACACTATAAAAGACTGAAGCAGAGACCAGAACGTTGTCTCAGCGCTTGGCATCTAACTTGGTGTTCGTGGGCTGTTGACCCTTTCCGGGACCCCTCCATAGGGGGTCCTACAACTTGATCAGACCAGGCCATCACCTATCTCCTGCTCCTGACAGATGACATCCACCGTTTTGAGCTTTCAAGACATGTAAGACTGACTTTGGGTGTGGGATATTTTATAGCTAGGTAACTGCTGCTGGATCATTACAGACTGGGTTTTATAAATGTGTGAACAACTAAATAAATCTATAACTATGATTTAAGATCCCTTCTATGTGAATGTCTCATATGTGCAAACCAGGGTGTGTGGGTCCCCCGATCCAAAGAGAGCTAATTCCCTAAATCCTAACAATACCACATGCTAGTCCTTAATTTATGCAGTTTTGTTTTCTCTCTTTACATTAAGCCTGCATTCATGGGTTATAGAGTTATAGAAAACACGGTTAAATAGTAATACATCAGTTATATCACCCTCAGATATTAAGACACTGGTAACCGCTGAACGGAGCTTCAATACAGCTGAATCATCACACTATGAAAATTCCTCAAGCAGAGCCCTTTACTTCAATTTTTCCGAACCACAAGTCACTGAATCACAGATTGCTTCTTTGGAAAATTTGGCATGTTTAATCTTCCGGGATGATTCAGAAAAATCCTGAAAGTCTATTCACTTGAAGGGCATTCCAGAGGAAGCTGCTGCACAAAATAGAGGTCTGCACGTCGAACCAAGTCCAATGGGACCCAAATCGCCCTGTTAGGCATCAGTTGCCCTTCCACCCCAAATCCTTTAGACTCACGCCACGCTCCTCAGGGCGAAAGGTTCTGACCCCTCCCTCAGCACACCATGACATCACAATGCACCATGAGCTCACATCAGCAGAAGGGGGAGTAAAGCCGTAGGGTACTGACAAAAGAGATGTTAGTCCACACCAGGCACTTCGATGTCAGGGCCACACCAGGAAAAGAGTGGAGGAACTCTATTACTCTGGCTGTTTTCCAATGTAGCCCTGACATCTTAGTGCCAGGGGTTGGGTGGGGGAATGAACACTCCCAGTTACAGCAGGCCCAGGCTCCAAATTTCTGGAACTCCACAATGTAGAATAGACACAGCCATACAACCTGTGGACAAAAGTAACATAAGCTAACTTTATATTGGCTGAAAATACCATTTTTATAAACTACAATTTTCACATAGCTAAAACTGTGATTGTACTACATTTAACCATACAAGCTAAGTATATTTAAGCAACAATCACAAAACAAAGTGATAGAATGTTTGAGAAATAATCTCAATTTTATCACTTTGTTTTCTGAAAGCAGTACACTGGAAAGTTTTCTCCAAAAAGCAAAGCTACAAACACCATCTTATTTAGTAACTAGGTGGATTTTACACACACACACAAATCTGACTAAAGTTATAATTAACACAGCTGAAGAAGGGCTCTATAAAAGGTTTTCAAGCAACACAAAAACCTATCAACCAAGTTCCTCCAGTAAAAAGCTTATACCAGGATTTGAGACAATCTGGGCAATTGTTACATGTTGTTTTAGGAGACAGTTTGTTGGGGAAACATACCTCAAAAGCATATGTGACAACACACCCAGGGATGTTTACTACAGATTGCTAGGAAAATGTAGGACTAGTCAAGAATCCTTAAATGGAGTAGAAAGGATGTTATATCTGCACTGAAAAAAGATTCCAAAACTCATTGTCCCAAACTGGCTACAAAAGACAATTGGGTATTTTCTGTAGGACAACGTTTTCACAGTCCACTGTGCTTCTTTAAAGCCTCTGGACTGCAAATGCAAAGTAAATCAAATAAAAGGTAGTCACTTCTATTCCACTTTACTTCCACCACTTGCTGTATTCCCTTCAGAAGCATGTTCTTATACAAGACACTTCTAATTATGTATATAGTAAAACTGGTATTCGGCTTCATCATGCTGCTTCAATCATCGTTCAATATGAGAAAAATACTCTGAATTTTGCCTTCAAATCTCAAAATTATCTAATTTATAAACGAGTGCGAGAGAATGCGAGAACTCAGGTACACGTACTTGGCTTGGTTACAGTAAATTGGGAGTTTGCAAATAACAGGTGGGGGATAATCCTGGGTGGGGATGATTAGTAGGAGTTAGGAAGGGCAGAGCGGAAGAGGTGGGTTTTGAGGAGGGACTTGAAGGTGTGGAGGGTGGGGGCAAGGCGGACGAGGGCAGGGAGAGAGTTCCAGGCGTGTGTGGCAGCGAGGGAGAAGGGACGAAGGCAGTTGGGGAAATGGGAGGTGTGGGAGGGGATGGAAGAGGAGCCGAGTGCTCGAACAGGGGTTCGGAGGGAGATCAGGGCAGAGAGATAGGGGGGAGCGAGGTTGTGAAGGGCTTTGTAGTTGAAGACGAGGAGCTTGTGCAGAATACGCTCAGGAAGAGGGAGCCAGTGGAGAGAGGAGATGAGAGGCTGCACATGGTCAAAGCGACGGGCTAGGTGGATGATCCTGGCAGCAGAGTTTTGAACAGAGATGAAGGAAGAAAGGTGAGAGTGGGGAAGGCTAGCAAGGAGGAGGTTACAATAGTCGAGGCGTGAAATGACATGGACATGGATGAGTGTTTTGGTAGAGGAGACAGACAGAAAAGGGCGGATCTTGGCAATGTTGTGGAAGGAGAAGTGGCAGAGTTTGGCCACAGAGTCAATGTAGGGTTTGAAGTTAAGGTGTGAGTCGAAGATGAAGCCCAAGCTTTGGGCTTGGGGGACAGGGAGGATGGAGACCCCGTCAAGGGCAACTGAAAGGGAAGAGGCAGAGAAAGGATTGGGAGGGAAGATCAGTTCAGTTTTTGCCATGTTCAGTTTGAGTTGGCGTTGAGACATCCAGGCGGAGATATCAGAGACAGAGTTGGTGAGACAAGCTTGAACAGAGGGGGAGAGGGAAGGAGTGGAGAGATAGAGTTGAGTGTCGTCAGCGTATAGGTGGTATTGGAAACCGTGGGAGGCAATGAGTTTGCCATGGGATTGGGTGTAGATAGAGAAGAGGAGAGGGCCAAGGACAGAGCCTTTTGGGGATTCACCATGTTATATATGAATACTGCATTTAAGTAGGTTCACAGCATATTATTTAGAAGACAGGGCAACTGTGTTTGTTAAGCATATTATTTCTATAGTGCAGAGGTGGGAAAATAGTAGCTTGAGACCCAACATGCAGCTATCCGGTACCTCTACACCAGCTCTCACAGAAAAAATGGCTGCCTAGAGTCAGAGTGTTCACATGGCTCCCTCAATTCCACCTCCTTCATTCATGTGCACTGCCTGACACCAGGCACTCAGCTCTCCTGCCTCCTCTGCGTGCTGGCAGGGACTGCCCAGGGTTGGGTGCTTGCAGCAGCAGTGGCCTCTGCTGGTGCATGAAGAGGCGGGAAAGGTAAGCACCCAGTGCCGGGCAGCTTGTGCTGGTGGGTGGTAGAGGCAGGAGAGGCGAGTGTGCAGCAGGGGGGGGAAGTGAGTTGCTGGTGAGGGGTGGGCTGAAGCAGGAGCAAGATGTGAGAGTGGGAGGAAGTAGTGGTCCTGTATCCGTGAGTGTGCGTGTGCTCCCTTATGTGGGCTAAAGCAACATTCGATGGTGGCTCTGAGACACAGGAAGATCTTATAATGTGCGGTTCTTCAGATTGGGAACTTTGCCTGCCCCTGCTATAGGGACTGTAGCAATCACTTAGCACAAGAGACCATTTCTTCTACTACTTGATCTGATGACTCATTCATTGTTATTTTTAAAATGCTTGAAGACTTTGTCTTTGAAAAAAAAGGTATCATTTACATTATATGCTTTCCCCCCAAAACTAAGATCAAACAACGTAAACAAAAAAACCCAAAATCTATTACATTAAATCCACTTTATCCATCTTATCTATCGCGAGCCATCATCAATCAAACCCTTCATAAATCATCTCTTTTTTATGGTAACTAGAACAACTACTGCCCATGAGGAAATCCCAAATTTACCCAAAAATCTAACTTTGTTTTTCATTCATTATTTGAAATGGTGAGCCCATTGCCAAATTGCTTTTCTCAGGTGAGCAAAGCAAGAATGCAAAAGGAAAACCAAACTTTAAACTTATGAGTCAAAGGTTTTGTTTGGTATCGTTATGTGTGCTGCTGATAATGAGGTGACAAATACGATTAGTGACCATTCATGAGTAAAAAGTACGCAAAGTTTAATCTACTGCTGGTCAGAAGATTTAGTGAACAGTCATCTCTTTTAGTAGATTTAGATTCAGTTAATCTGCATTTTATTCCCATTCCAAATAATTAAGGTTCACTTAAAAATTAAGTGGGATACTAAAAGGTATTATGAAACCCTCTTATCAAACATCATTAAGGAACAAGAGTCAGTCTATGCTATTCTTACGCAGGAGAACTAGATGAAACTGAAGATAAAGGATTAAATCATGGTTTCACTAAAGTAGAAAGCAAAACTCACATTGAACTCAGTGGGTTTAAGACTTCGTGCAACATATGGATATCAAATGGGAACAAGAGTTGAACAGAATGCACCAAACAAGTCTCAACAATTTCTCTCTCTCTCTCTCTCTTTTTTTTTTAAAGTAGTTTTCTTAATCTGGTGATTAGCTAGTTGAAACAAGAGTAGAGTTAATCTGGTAATGTGAGCAAAGAAAATAT
Source organism: Sphenodon punctatus (assembly GCA_003113815.1). Lineage (NCBI taxonomy): Eukaryota > Metazoa > Chordata > Lepidosauria > Sphenodontia > Sphenodontidae > Sphenodon > Sphenodon punctatus. The sequence continues at coordinate 3,719,428 of QEPC01012741.1, forward strand.
AGGATAGTTTGGTTCCAAGCAAATTAAGAAAGAAGGGAAGACTATTATTATTATTATTAACAAACATTTATATAGCGCCAGCAGTGTACCTGGAACTTTACAAAGTAATAAAATAGACAGGGTCCCTGCCCCTAGGTCTTACAATCTGAGAGACAGGAGCTGGGGGAGAGACATAGGAAGGGGAACAGAGGGAGAGACAAGGGGTCTAACATTCATGAAGATGCGAGGTCTCATGTTCACGTACTTGGCTTGGTTACGATGAGAATGACAGCAGGCAGGTCCATGTGGTAAGGATAAGGGTAAACAGACCATAGGTATAGGAAATAGTGGCTCAGCAGGATAGAGTCAGACAGAGCAGAGCAAAAGAGGTGAGTTTTAAGGAGAGATTTGAAGGTATGAAGGGAGGGGGCAAGGCGGATGTGGACAGGGAGGGAGTTCCAGGCATGGGGGGCAGCAAGTGAGAAGGGACGAAGGCGCTTAGGAGAGCAGGGAAGGCGTGGAAGGGTGAGAGAAGGGACAGAGGAGGAGCGAAGTGCACAGGCTGGAGTATGGAGGGCGATAAGTGCAGAGAGGTAGGGGGGAGCAAGGTTGTGAAGAGCTTTATAGGTGAAAACTAGGAGGTTGTGTTACATGAACAATTTGCCGATTCTTTCATCTTGCATTTTTGTCCGATGACTTCCTCACTCCCTATGTAGATTTTTATTCCACTCATCATTATGGTACAAATGTACCTTACAGTTGACATTCCCCACCTCCCCACATTCTTCTAGCAAACAATATAAATTCATTTAATCATCACATGATGAAGAATAATCAGCTAAAGCTCAACCCTATCAAGACTGATGTGATGCCAGTAGGAAAAGGGAAGATTTTGACAAAAACTGCCCTCCCCATCACCAATCTCTGCTTTCCAGGAGATCTGCCCCTCAAGTTTTTGTATTTGTCTGTAGTGCTAGTCTTTCTGGATTCCTCTATACAACATGGTTGTCCATACAGCTATCACAGCAAAAAAAAAAAAATGCAGTTTCATCTGCTGCTTGTCAAAATACTGCACATCATCTTATCAGGGACAGCCCGAATGATCCATAAACTCACTCAGATACCTAGGCTTTGCTACTGAAAATCTTATTTAGGGATTGAGTCACCTATACAAAAATATAGTAGTAGATCTGTTTCACACCACAGATCTCTATTAAACTGAGTACTCCACACGCTACACGGATTCCCAAATGACTCCCAAGCACAGTCTCTGATCTGCAAGTCAAATATTTCTACGTCCATTTTTAAACAGGGATGGGTGCGTGGCCTTTCCCACAGGCGCACACCCACCTCCGCCCACAGAGCCTCCTTTGGTTTGCCGGATGGCTCTGTTGGTGAGTGATGGGTGAAGGTGGATGTTGCACAGGAGCGCGCATGCACCCCCACCAACCGCCCATGGTGTTCCCATGGGTGCACCCCCAACCCCCTGCCGTGGTGTTTACATTGATGCCCCATCACCACACACCTGCCCACACACCCAGCAGAGGGGGGGGGGAGGGTTCATGTAAAAACGGCCTATGGCATGGTCTGTCTTAACCGGAAGATCAGTCCACCTGTTATCATCAGGTGCTCTGGCTGTAGGCTACAGAACTCATTTCCACAAGAGGAAAAAAGGGACTATGGACATCAAAACTCCTAGAAACTAGTTTCAGAATTCAGTTCTTTGATTTAGCTGTCCTTCAGGTTCATCTCACACACAAATAAATCCAATAAATAAATAAAGTCATTTCCTCTGGAGACAAAAACAGCAAGATTTTTCTTGTTTCTACTTTTTAGTACTTAAGATGCCAAGATACTATGGTGATAGGACCATAATTACCTACAATTCTATCTGTGGTACGTAGCCTTGTTTGCAGTAAAAACTAATGACACAACATGGGACACTTTCCATTTTAAAAGTTCCTGGGCTAGCAGTGAAACATTACACAGAAGAAATTTCAACATTCAAGATCAAACTACCTGTTAAGACAGAAGCTCCAGACACTGGGAAAGCTCATTCAAATGAAGCAATCAATTTGTAATATTTATTTATTTATTTTAAACATTTGTTAGTCGCCCCCCATGCCTACGGCATCCCGGGGCGACGTACAACTCAATAAAACAAAACAATTTTAGTTTTCTTTAAAAAAACCTTAAACACACAACAATATAAACAGGGTTGGGAAAAATAAAATAAAAATAAAGGTAGGGGCATGTTAAAACACTAACCCAACCCACCCCTCCTCCCTAAAGGCCTGGGCAAACAGCCAGGTTTTACAAGCCCACTGGAATGTCAAAAGGCTCGGGGCCAGGAGGGAGGAATCCAGGAGGGAATTCCAACGACGCGGTCCAGCCACCAAGAATGCCCTCTCCACTGTGGCCCCTCGCTTAACCCAGGGGACCTCCAGGAAGGCACCCCCGGCAGACCGAAGGATTCGCTCTGGGACACAGAGGGCGAGGCAGTCCCAGAGGTATGAGGGGCCCAGACCATGAAGGGCCTTATAGATCAACACCAATACCTTGAACCTGGCTCAGCACGCTATTGGCAACCAGTGCAGAGTCTGGAGCACAGGTGTTATATGCTCCTGACGACCTGTCCCAGTCAGGAGCTGAGCCGCCGCACTCTGCACTAGCTGCAGCCTCCGGACCAGGAACAAGCGCAGCCCCACATAGAGCGCATTACAGTAGTCCAGCCTCGAGGTAACAAAGGCACGGATGAGGGAGGCCAGGTCTGACCTGGAGATGTATGGACGCAGCCTCCGCACTAGATACAACTGGCGGAAGGCGGCCTTTGCCACCACCTCCACCTGTCGATCCAGGCGGAAATCCGAGTCCAACACCACCCCCAGACTCCAAACCTGCTGAGCTATAGGAGGGCGAACCCCCACAATCAGGGGGGCCAACACCTCCCTTGCCGTCCCCATCACCATCACCTCCATCTTATCGGGGTTGAGCTTTAAGTCTGCTTGCCACATCCACTCCGCCACTGCCTCCAGACACTGGGATAGCAACGAAACAGCAGGGTCTGGGTCAGCTGAAAAAGAGAGGTACAGCTGAGTATCATCAGCATATTGGTGACATCGCACCTCGAACCGTCTCACGACCTCCCCCAAGGGCTGCATATATACGTTAAATAATAAAGGAGACAGGATGGAACCCTGCGGAATGCCACAGGACAAGGTGCGGGGGCAAGATGTTTCAGCTCCCAACACCACCCGTTGGCTTCTCCCTCAGAGGAATGAACAGAACCATTCAAGAACAGTTCCGTCCAGACCCCCCACAAGTCTCGCAGCCATCTCAACAGCAGCCCATGGTCCACGGTATCAAAAGCGGCCGAAAGATCTAGCAGGATAAGAAACGTATAGCATCCTGCATCCATCTCCCGGTGGAGATAGTCGACCAAGGCCACCAACGCCATCTCAGTGCCATAGCCGGGACGGAACGCAGATTGAAACGGGTCCAGGAAACCGATGCCGTCCAGATGCGCCTGGAGCTGGATCGTCACCACCGGCTCAATAACCTTCCCTAAAAAGGGAAGGTTAGAGACAGGGCAGTAGCTAGCAAGTGCATCCACATCTAATGATGTTTTTTCAGCAGGGGGCGCACCACAGCCTCCTTGAGGCAGGGCGACATCCTCCCCTGCTCTAAGGACGTGTTAACCACGCTCACCAGCACCGTCCCCAATGTTTCCCTGGAGGCTTTCACCAACCAGGATGGGCAAGGATCAAGTTCACAACTGGTGGCTCTCACAGACTCCAGAACATCCACCGCATCGGCCGGCGTCACTTCCTGAAACTCCCCCCACAAAGTTGGACCAGACGGGGCCTCCGTGACCTCGCACTCTCCACCTACTGCCCCCAAACCGGTGTCAAAGTCACTCTGAATTCGAGCGATCTTGTCTGCAAAGTAGGTGACAAACTCCTCACAGTGGGCCTGGGACAAGTCCCCGTCCAGGCAGAGGGAGGCCAGACTGACCAGCCCCCGCACCACCCTAAACAGCTCCACTGGGCGTGACTTTGCAGACGCTATGAGGGCAGCAAAGAATTCCTTTTTTGGTGTCCTCACAGCCTCAACATAGGACCACAAATGGGCCCTATGGAGAAGTCGGTCGGAGTCAGAGCGAGTCCGACGCCAGCGTCGCTTCAGCCTCCTGGCTTCATACACCGCAGCCCCTCAGTAAACCAAGGGGCCCTGCGGTGACGAGACAGAGGCAGGGGGCGTCTCGGAGCCACCCTGTCAATGGCCTCCCCCAGCCAGCTATTCCAGTGCTGGACTAGCTCATTGACAATATGGATAAGTTTACCTCATTTGCATCTAGTTTTATGGAAACATTTTATTTCCTATGCTCAGCTCTCACAATGGTAACCATTGTTCTCACCCACTGACATGTGAGCTTTAAAAGTCAGTAGAAAAAAAATGTATTAAGCATTACTTGGTTTTTCCTGAAAAGTTGGAGGGACAAATATGAAGCAAAACTAACCATTTAAGCCCAGAAGACAGGGTTTCAAGAGGAAAATGCAGTGTCCAAACCAAGTCAAGACAAATGCCATGCCAATTACAAACCCTGCAGGAACCTGGATATTCCGGGCTCCCTTTAAGGGTCTCTCTTTAACGGATGCACTAGAATCTCAGTCTCGCTATGCTACCTTAAATGAGAAAGCTGCGTTAGTAAGCGCTTTGGCAACTATCAGTACTACAACAGCCTTTCTAGTGACAGTAAGATTTACAGCAGAGGATTAAAGCAGTTTTCTTACTAAACTCTTAGTTCTCATGCACAGTGAGACAACCCAGTGTCATGTCATTGTTGCCTGGCATTCTTCTAGTCTGTACCCATACTGTCTCTGGTCTTGTGCTTTGACCGTGAACTCTTTGGTGGCAAGGGCATTCTTTATATTAGGCATTTGTATGCAACAGTACATACAACAATGGGATTCTGCTGTATGACGGGGCTCCTGCACACTACAATAAATAATAATAGTTTCCTTAACTCCTACCCAGGTGAAGCTACTACCAACAACCACAGACTCCTCATCAACTCTCTTTGCAATGAGGTAAGCACAGTGAATCAACAGTGTAAGCACTCCAGCTGCTATCACAGTCAGAGAAAGTATATAGAAGGTAAACAATAATGGTTTAGAAACACTTAATGACTGGATTGTAGAGAGAGAATGGTTGCTGTTTCAATTCCAAACACAAGAGATGGAGACAAAGTAGTTCACGTGTTTCGATAGAAGATATCAGCTGAATCATCTCTGATTGGATCATGACAATAAATTACACATACACAACAGAAACTACCTTGTTTAAGAACACTTAAAATAGTTGCAGCAAGGTACAAACATCATCATTCCACAATAGCTTTGTGTACCAAACTATGGCTTAAAGGTAAGCCAAAAGGGCACACTATTAATTGGTAAGGGGTTTCTGTTTGTTTCCAGTTTACTTTTATTGTTTATGCTGTATGCATTTTTTCTGCATTCCATTCACCTTGAGCAATGATACTGTTATAGATGAATTTCCAATTAATAAAGGGAACGTTAAATTTAATTAAAATATATACATCAATTGTGCAATATGCTGTACTGAAAGTTATGAAACATAAACCCTCCATTTATTCAGCAAAAAGGTGCAAAACAGACAGCAACAACGTACGCTTGTTCTGTCAATATAGGACTCAAACCTAGCCTGGAGTGACCACTGCTATTCTACTTCATTATTCATTTACCTGTTGCCATCTGACACTGTCAGTCTCATAAACAATCCATGTACAGTAAGCTTCGTTTAGCCTCGTACTGGACCTTGTATATCAATCACACAGTCCAAAAGGGAAACGTACACTCTGACCATTTATAAACAGGCCTGGCTTGGAGGCGGGCCTGTGTGCACCGCTGCAGACTGACCATGTACTTCCGGTGAGGGGGGGGGGGGAATTCATACAGCCAGGGACGGGTGTGCAGTGGTGTTTGCCCAAACTCATGCACTGTTTGGCCTTTCACACACACACACATAGCATCCTGGATTTTTCCCAGTGCTCCATGCGTGGCCATGAGTGTGCAGTGGGTGGGTCACGGGAGCACATGCCCTCCCATGCCTCCTTCAGATTGAGATCTGAATGTGTGTGGGGTGGGTGGACCCATGTGGGTGTGTCCCATGTAAAAACAGCCATTGGGACTAATCCACATATAGCCATCAGTTTAGTTAAGTTTCCATAAGAACAACCCATTTTCCTCTGTCCTTGTGAACAAAAAATTCTCAAGTCTTTGTTTTTATTTTGTTTGTGGCCTTTACATTTTTCTGTAGCGATAAGAACTACACCCATCAACTGGAAATGTTTCCTGTGACTTATTTATTCATGCATCCCTTCAGACAGTTAAGTATCTTTGCCCCCTAAAGAGAAATTGTCAAGTCTAGCAAGTAAAAAAAAAAAAAAAAGGATTAAAACCCTCTTTTATAGCTTAATGGGAAAAATCAGACACACAAATATGAGAATAATAGAAGGAAGTCATAAATGGCCTCATTTATGTGCAAGACTTTGATTGCATGGTGAATTATTTTTTTTGTTCATTTAAAAAAAAAAAAAAAGAAGAAGAGATACTGGGTTCTGGGAGGAATGGCATATACCACTGACAAGCTGTAATAAATCTATGGAGTAAGACTATACTATATAGTTTCTATAAAAATGTGATGTTTTACATAAATTTGTTAAAGCAAAAGATCAGACTAGCAATGTCTTTAACCCTGTAGGATCTTACTTACTACAAACTCTGAAGTCCTTTGCTGCTTTGTATCACAAATAAGTAGCCCCTTTTCCTTATTTTTGTCCCTTGCCCATCTTAAATATCACTAACTTTACTTGAATAATCAGTTCAACACTTTTAGTATTTCAAAGTTTTCTGAATCTGCTTCATAGTTTGGAAAAACATTTCATACAGTTCTGCATAGTCTTCTTCCAGTTCATTGATAAAGTGAAAAATGAGTCTCACTAATGATCCCTGTGACACTTAACTAGCTGCCTCCATAAATGCTCTACTGTCCTAGAACTACAACCCAGTTCTTTATATGCATAGCTACTGTTCATGACCCCTGGCCCTTTCAGATAGCATACTTGCCAGATTTGTGAATGCTCTTTTTACTAATCTAATACCAAAGGTTTTAACGAAAGCTAAAGTAACTAAAATTAATTACAAATGAAGCCAAACAAACACTGATGCCCCTTTTTGAAAAAAAGTATATTGACCTATTATCATAGCTTTTTATGTGCACATGCTAAGAAAGGAAATTGACAAAGGGACATGAAATATTAGATGCTTGCTTTGCTTGTCCTTGTACCAATTCACCACATCCACAAAGGTAACACTGTTTTGATGTATTTTTATACAACAGGCTTTCTGACCGAGGCTGCACCAATACATTACAAGACTCTGAAGCAAGAATCTTGGAACAAATTCCTAGCATTGTGGGTAATTTACACATGACGGACACCACACTGTAAGAGAAGGGATATTCAGTTGTGCTGAGTGTGTGTGAAAGAAGCAGTAGCACCAGTCACAACTTTCTGTCCTTCCTTGCAAAAAATCTTTGTAAGTTGTGCCAGATCTGTACACAAGATTATATTCCTACTGATGATTGGAGGAGGACTGAAGTCATCCAGCCTGGCAGCAGAATGGGCAAGGATTGTTTTCTGTAGCATGCTGTCTGACCTGATTTGATCCAGTTTCCTGGCTCTTTTTTAAAATGCACTGAATTATCTTCTGTTTTTGTTCACTCAAAATATGCATAAACCTCTCTCAACAATTTTTTGGCTACTTCCTCAAGAATTCCACAGTACTCATCATCTGACCTTAGAAATGCAAGCTCCTAAAAATCTAATACTGTAATTTTTTTACTTTTAAGACATGATCAGGATTTTCCATTAATATCAAGGCAGAGAGAGTATAGCATATGCTATCATCATCCTAGTCTTCTCGCCTCCTAATGCCATTATAAGCACCTTTCTTCAGCTTTGTCATTTACAATCATTTTTTTTTCTTCCTTTGGGGGACACCAATGTATCAAGTGGTTATAAAAAAACACAAGAACAGCTTGCTCATTCTTCATCTTACACCAAATTAAACAGACATCAATCTGAAATTTAGTCTGTTTTTTAAAAAATGACTTTAAATAGTTGCAGGTATCATTGATGTTACTTGTAAGAATAGTAAGTACAAGATTTTCATGGCAAGGGGCAAAATTTTGGTCAGGTCAGAGAAGGAGGCAGGGCCAGGAACCCACTCGTGTGGACAGCGCATCAGCCTACCCCAGCCCTGGCTGAAGCTCTAACAGCGGCCCGCCTGCCCTGCAGTGGGGCAAAGCATCTGCCCAGCTCCCCTCGCTGGCCCCACAGCATGGAAGCTGTGCTTGCCCGCCACGCAGCCACCGGGGGTGGGGGGAAATCGAGCTCTCCATAGCTCCTGTGGCTGGCTGCACCCAGAATCTTTCCATCCTGCTACAACTATAAACAGAAGCAAAATAGCCTCCAGACTCAGAAACACAAGACAGACATAAATCACAGTTTGCTCACTTGTGGAAACAAGGATTTGCACTACTGTACATGAAAACTTAAAATGTGCAGACACTTTGCTGATGCATGCACCGTCTGTATTGGAAATGGAGGATAGAACTGACTATTGTTCAGGATCATCAGGCAAAGCCACCTCATGCTCTTTTGCTGCCCTATGACTTCCTCTTAGTATTAGGTACTGCTCACTGTCAGAGGTCATTGGTCTGACCCATTATGGCAGTGTTTATGTTTCTGTGATGTTTATGGTAAAAGCAACAGGAAGACTTCCAACTATTGCAAGCTGCATCCTATCTCTTCAAAAGCTGGAGAACTGCAAGGGCACCATCCCTGTGCTCAGATCATTTTGACTTGCAGCATCCTTCTACCGATGGCTCAAAGCACAGACACTGATCCTCCAAGTCCGGTGGGGAACCTCAGACCAGGGACCAGAAACACCCAATAAGCTCAAGGTAAAAGTGTTGAGATTAAAGCATGCACACCAAGATAGGGCACAGATCCATGATCTGGACCTTCCTCTTCCTGAGGACACCCCTTAAATACATCTGCCCGCAACTTTTATGCAGCTCTTTGATCCTGTACCAACTTTCAAAGTGGCTCTTGGGTGGGAAAAGGTTCTTCGTCCCTACTCAAAGCCTTCAGTGAGACCTAGCAGCTACAGCAATAACCCTGTTTCCACACATGACCAGTCAAGACAGCTACACTCTTCTGGGAAAATACAGGGTAAAAGTCCAGGCTAAAGAACACAAGAAGAAATTAAGTGTTCTCAGATGAGATCTTTTGTCAAAGAAAAGGCTTCCACAGAAAATTAAGTTCATCCAGAGTCTGCACACCCTTATGGTACATTATAGAATTATTCTTTGATAAAAGCTTGCTTACTATAGCCAGAATCACCAGGAAAAAGATGGAGTGGAGTATATATTATTACAAGAACAACTTATTTTAGTCAGGAGAGGAAGAAGAGCAAAAGACTCAATGAATTCCACTGTACAGCTTGTTGTATGAACCTAATTTAATAAGGATGCATTTGTATACTCCTACAGAGTCCTGCATTCTGTAAAAAAATCCCTAAAAGTAAATAGAAATTAATGGTGTAAGGCCTTTCACTTCTCAGAGAAAAAAACTTCCAATTCACTGTTGATGAGGAGAGCTTTCAAGACTTGCGAAAGATCAGTATTATCTCTTATGAAGTGGTCCACAGAATCAAAGGCAGAGTACAATGGTGCAACATTTGAGTTACAATCACAGCAAGCAACATTTGTTCAAAGAATGATTCTTCCTACTGTCCTAAATTCTTCATCCATGCAAGCAGTCAAATAAAAACCAAAGAAGTCAGCAGCATTTCATACTACTATAAAGATGTGCCCCACAGAAAAAAAGGTAGTATGGGTCAAATTTCAACTAATATGGTATATGTAAAATACTATGCACCTTTACTCTACCAGAGTTTGTGTAATTACACAGATTTCATTCTCTAAGTAGTTTCATATTATTCAGGTACTATTCTCTTACAACAGATTACTATTTAGAGTTCAGTTCATTCATTACATGTGCTGCACTGTCACACCTATTTACAATGACTGCAAGTCAATACATTTAATATTTTTTTTAAAAAATAAACCACATTCAATCTTCTACTATAATACTACAACACAAGATTAATTTGCAAAGATGAATAATTTCCCCATCATTAACATGCATTCGAAGAATTGCAGGGAAAAAAGGACGTACAGTCATTCTTTTTCCTTGTCTAGTTGACAAAGCCACTGCCACGTTAACAAACTTCTCCAGTTTTTCTTTTATTAATTAGATTTGCCAGATATTTTTCAAAACGGTGATACGTTCTGTTTCATCACTATACAAAGACCATAAAAAAACACTCCCATACAATAGCTTAATGAGTAAAGAAATACAAAACTTAGCAATCTAGTTTCTGTTAGATATTCAAATCAAATTTAATTACAGACAAACCCTTAAGGCAAAGAAAAAATAGTTTGCCTGGAACTATTTTCTGAAAATAAACGAAGTTGATAACATGCCAATCAAAGTCTCATTCAGCAACATTAACCATACTTTCAAGACAACTGACCCATCCAACTCATGCTTTTCCCCATCTCCCTTTTCCTGCACCAGAGAATAAATGGAAACTTTAGTCAATGCGTTTATAGTCCATAATTGTGGAGAAAAGAGCCAGAGCAGCTGAGCATGGCCGTTTCTTCCCACAATGAAAGAGAGGCCTTAACGTGTTAAGCCATTTCCTCAGTGAAGCAAACCCAAAAGGAAGAGGAAAAACCTACATCGTTAGTCCACTAACTCTCCCTTCCCCAACCCTTTATAGCGTAACACCCACCAGGCGAAAAGCTCGCTCCACACCCCCCATGTACACTCGTTTCATTCAAGGCCCCAACGTGCCCCCGTGTTTCCGGCTGCGAGTGTTATGTGACCGCCCCTTGGATCGGTATCAACCCAACCCCCCTTTCGCAGAGGGCAAGGAGGGTGCAGCCAAGCCCCTCTCTGCGCGAGTACCGGGGTGGAGAAGCTGGATTTTTAACTCACATCCGTCTATCTCCTCCTGCAGGTCCTCCTGGAGCAGCGACAGATCTAGAGAGAGAGACACACACACACACACACGATGTAACACACACGCAAGAGAACCGCAACCCTCTGTGCAGCACTGTCTCAAGCCCAGTCCCGCCGGAGACCCATGGCTCGCACACGGGAACCCCACACCAGGGCAGCGAGAGGCGCAGGCCGGGGGAAGGAACTGCACAGACAGACAAGGGGCCTGAGAGGAGTCGGGGCTCCGCTATGGGTGTATGTGTGTGTGCAGGGAGCTCGTGCCTGATTGGGGGTGGGGAGTTACCTACCCGCCATCTTGTTGTAACCCCCTCCTCCGCTTGCGGGACTACATTTAACCCGCTGCAGCGAGCAGGAAGAGGGGGAGGCGCTGCGCGGTTCAGACCTCGGGCCCAAGCGGCGTCTCCTGGCGTCGCTGAGAGACTCCCCAGAGCAAGTGAGGGAGGGGTCTGAGCCGGACACGCTGCCCCCGCCTCCACCGGCCCTGCTCACCCTCCCCTCCCCGCTCGATGCCTGGCTGATTCACTCCCTCGCAGCAGAGCCGTCTCCACAGAACAGTGCCCGCAGAGAAGCCGCTTGGCCCAGCCCGACCCTGCGGAGGGCACCTCGCCAGCCAGAGCCCGCCTCCTGGCACTGCCCCCCCCCCCCCCCACTCCAATGCTATGTCTGACTCTGCACAAGCCCCCCCCCCCCCCCCCCCCCCCCAGGCGGAATTTGCGTTGGGCGTATTTTCCGCTCGGCCCTACACCCTTGACTTGGACCTAGGACTGTTTCCTTCCTACTTGGCCTTGGCACTAAACCTTTCAATTCCAGACTCTACACTCTTGACCGTGGCACTGCATTGACCCCTCTATCTACCCATCTATGGGGCCTGGCATTCTGGTTACTATAATTTCTCTTTAGCTGGCACACAGGCAATGCACTCTCTCCTACCCCCTACCCCCCTTCCCATACTTGGCACTGACACTGTTTTCCTTTTGCTTGACATTGGCACTGCCCCTTATTTGTTTGGCACTGGCTTTATTTCCCCTGTTGTTTGGCTTTCACCCTATTTCTCCTTGTTTAGCACTGGCATGGGTTCCTACTTGGCACAGTCTTCTCATCACTTCCTCATCCCCTCTCATTGCAGTGCTTTTTGCTATCCTTCACTGAGCCTGTTCTGTTTCTACCATGTGCTCTTTAATTTGCCATAGCCCAAAGTGAACTCACTGTTTTGAGGCGAGGCTGTATCTTTGGTTTAAGGATTCCCAAACTGTACTCCAGGGGCTGACAGAAAAGTGCTAGATTTGAGCTTTGTGATGTCATTCCATAAAGAACCATTTTCCCGAGGTAATAATTCCAGGATTGTTGTCATAGTGCAACAAGCTTGTTTTTGTTAACTTATTCATACTTCATCTTGTGACCTCTGATATAGGTTTATAAACCACTTCAAGGTTCTGGGAAGGTATATTTGTAAGCCACCAACCACATTCTGTCTGATTAAAAATAGTTTTTGCTAATACTTTTAGTAAATGTCACAAAACCACCTGCAAATCCCCAAACATAGGCCCCTTTTAAATGGGCTGTGGGGGAGATGGGTGTCAGTGTGGGTGGGATGTGGTGTACATGGGCTCACACTGATTCCCCACGTATCCCCACTCAAGGAGCAATTGCTTTTTTGGCCAATTGGCTCCGTGAGTGAGCGACAGATGGAGGTGGGTGCGCATGTGTGTTTTGCGGAAGTGTGCATGTATGCCTGTCTGCCTGCCCACCCACCCGCTGTGGCAGTCACATGGGCGGCACCCACTCATGCCCACGCAGTGGACCTGTGTGGGCATGAGTGGGTGCATCATGTGTAAAAAAGACCATAGTGCATGAAATGCCTTCACAGAAACTATGGGTAAACCAGATGTGCAAACAGCAGGACTGCACTCCGGGGCAGCAGTCCAGGGCACTGAACTGACGTGCCCATGGCAGGCAGGGAGCTGTCCTAGTGGCCGCACAGCCTGGGTAGGGCTGGGACCACAACAAATGTGTGGGCAACCAGCGGCCAGCCCTGCCTGCACAGTGCTCACAGCACCCCACCTCCCTCCATGATGGGCAGCCAGTAAGACACAGCCATAGCTGCGAACCATGGTGGCACTCAGGCCAGGTTGGCTGCATTGGGAACAGACATTCTAGTCTGCTGTAGCTTGCTTTGGCACACTGTGACCTGGTTGAGTGGACCTTGGAGATTTTCTGAGGTCGCAGCTGAGCAACCCTTACACCAATGAATGAGCTTGCATAGAAATATGATAGTGAGCACAAACAAGGACTCTACAGTGAACAGTAACTTCTCGCAGGGATGGCAACGCCATCTCTGATATCTCAGTGTTCCATCCTCAAAGGAAACCTACACAACAGCTTCAAATGACAGGCCTGGAAACAAAAATTCATAATTTTATTAGTTACCAAAAATAATGGACTTAACAGAGACCTAAGCTTTCATTATACAAATCTGTAATAACTGACAGACTGTCAGCTGTATTCTTGACTGTTGTGTTACTGCTGTGAACCCAGGTCCTTTCAGATGCATAGTCCTTTCACCTGATAAGTTGTTTCCTATTATACCCTGGACTCATAAGTTTGCTTTAGCCTTTTCCGCTCTGTGTTTATCACTACCTGTTGTTTCAGTTTACATATTTCTGACTGGCTACACTACATGCCTGAGGAGGGGCCCTGTGTAACCTGAAAGCTTGCACATTCTCACCAACAGAAGTTGATCCAATCAAAAATATCATTTGAACTATTATTTTTGGTGGTCTGAAAAAGCTTTTGACCACATAGGATGAGACTCCTTTCTATTCAGTAAGCAATTAAATAGTTTGGATTTCAACCAGCTTTTCAGAAATTGTATGGTGTCCACTGTGTTTGTGTTGGTAAAAATGCTAGCATTGTAATTTTTAAATAACATTCTGGTCAGAAGGATTGAAGAAAAACACCCCTTACTCAGAAATCTGATGTGAAGGAAATGTGTTTGAAGCACAGCACTACTGCTGTATATAGAAAATATGGCTCTTACTTCCTGCTCTCACTGCAAGCCCAACTGGGGCCAGAAATATAGATGGAGTGAAGGGCTGCCTGGAAATGTTTGTCCTTGCATTTATTATTTTTCTTTTCCAGCCCTTCAGATTCTTAAAGTGAATCTCCTGATTTGAGAGGGAGGGTTTGAATCCTGGTTTGGATTAGAAGAAGTTTAGCTAAATAGCTCTAACTCAGGTAGTAATTAACATTAATATATAGCACTTAAAGCACTTTTCATCTTTGAAGTGCATAACAAATTAGGCTGCTTGCAGACAAGCGGGGGGAGGAGGTAGGGGAACTTCTGGAATCGGACATCATGTTAGGAGCGATCGCGGAATGCTCCGTTTGTCTGGGAGGGTGGGGGCTATCCTGTTTCTAGCGTGATTTCCATTAGGGGTGTAGCTAGGGTAGAATGGGCCCCTGGCCCAGAAGTCAAGATGGGCACCCCCCGTCTGTCTCCTTTGTCTCCTGCTGGTGGCAAAGCTACCAGCGGGCCTAGGGGCGCTACCCAGCTCGGTAGTGAATTAACTTTAAAGGCGCTTTTGCCATTCCTCAAAATGGAGGTTGTCTGTGCTCACTGCACCCTCAAATGATGGTTTACAACTGGGTGTTTTCCACAATTCCAAGTACAAGCATTCCACAAAGCAGAAATCAAGTAATAAAGCGCACATGCAGAGCACTAAATTCCAAATGGCCAAGCCACAGTCAAACACACGACACCCCAAAATACAGCCTATTAAGCACATTATGCCATGCAAAGAGACATTCTTCTAGATCTATAACCAGTTCATTTGTGCCCCCATCAATTCATATTGCCCCACCCATAACCAGTTCATTTGTGCCCCCATAATCAATTCACACTGCCCCCTACCCATACCCAGTTCATTTGTGCCCCCAGTAATCAATTCATGCTGCTGCCCCCACCCCATAATCAGTTAGTCGCATCCCCATATAATCAATTCATGCTGCCCGCCACCCGTAACCAGTTCATTTGTGCCCGCAATAATTCATGCTGCCCCCACCACATAACCATTGTGCCTCCACCCATAATTAGTTCATGCTGCCCCCCCTGCCTACTTCAACTCCCCCCCCCTAACTGTGCAGATCGGCAGCTGGCCCTGCCCACCCGGTCAACAAGCCCTCCCTCGCCTCCCCTCATCTACCCATGGCGTGGAATGGCTGGTGGTTGGGGCAGTGGCTGAAGCAGCGGCTGGGGCTACAGTGCTGCTTGTGGCAGGCCGCCCACTCCTGCCACTTTCTATTCTCCCCAGGCAGGCGGCTGCCTTAAGAAGCCTTGCCTTGCTGCAGTGTTAATGGTCTTATCCTCCAGAAACTTGTCCAACCCTTTCGTAAACCCAGCTATACTACTGGCCTTGACCACATGTTCTGGCAACAAATTCCACAACTTAATTGAGTGTTGAATGAAGAAATACTTTTTTATTTTTTTAAATCTGTTACCTGTTAGATTCGTAGAGTGTCCCCTAGTTCTAGTACTATTTCAGGGTAAATAACCATTCCATATTAACGTGTTCCACACCACACATGATTTTATAAACTTCTATTATATCCCCTCTCAGATGTCTCTTCTCCAAGCTGAAGAGCCCCAACCTATACAGACTCTTTTCATAGGGGAGCCGTTCCATACCCCGTATAATTTTTGTTAGGGGTGGGACTACCGGATCTACTGGTATCCGATACTGCCGGTATTGGGTGTACCGGCAGTATCGAATTAAACGCGGTAATCCGGGTAAATTGCCGGATTCCCCCCGTACCGGATTTTTTACATTGCGGCCATTCAAATGAATGGCCGCAATATAAGAAAAAACCACAAACACTTTCCCTCCCCGAGTCCAGGCTGCGCAGGTGGAAGGGGGGACACCCCCCACCCATCCTGCCCAGCCTGGATTTAAACACCAAAAATAATTTCCCCTAAGTTCCCTAGTGTGGGCTGTGGGCCGCCGGCGGCGACCAAGAGCCCGCACCAGCACTGCAGCAGGTAAGTGTACCGGTACTTTACTGATCCCTGGGGTGGGGGGTGGTTTAACACCGCTCCCACCCCAGGGATCACCCTGCCTCCCCACCCAGGGATTAATGCCATTGCCTCCTACCTTGAGCTCCGGGCGGCGGCGGCGATCCAGCGGCTTCAGCGCTGACTGCGGCTGCCGGCTTCACCACGCTACTAGGCCTTCCGGTGGCGGCCCGGAGCCCACACTAGGGGACTTAGGGGAAATTATTTTTGGTGTTTAAATCCAGCCTGGGCAGGGTGGGTGGGGGGGTGTCCCCCCTTCCACCCACGCAGCCTGAACTGGGGGAGGTTTTTGTTTTTTTCCATTGATTTCAATGGGGACAGTTCCCCATTGAAATCAATGGAAAAGATCCGGTACCGGTAAACCGGTATTAATCCGGTAAACCGGTTTTTGTAAATCCAGGAACCGGTAAAACCGGTACCTGGTATTTGGCCTGATGTCCCACCCCTAATTTTTGTTGCCCTTCTCTGTACCTTTTCAGTTTCTACTGTATCTTTTTTGAGATGGGGTGACCAGAATTGCACACAATATTCAAGGTGCAGTCGCACCATAGATTTATATAGTGGCATTTTGATGTTTTCAGTTTTATATTCTATCCCTTTACAAATAATTCCTAACATTCTGTTTGCTTTTTTGATGGCCACCACACGCTGAACAGAGGATTTCAATGTATTGTCCGCAATGACTCCAACGTCCTTTTCCTGAGTGGTAACTCCTAATTTAGAACCCAGCATTATGTACGTAAGGTTTGGACTGTTTTTCCCTATGAACATCACTTTGCACTTGTCCACATTAAATTTCATCTGCCATTTAGATGCCCAATCACCCAGTCTCGCAAGATCCCCCTGCAGATCTTCACAGTCCATTCATGTTTTAACTACCTTGAATAACTTGGTGTCACCTGCAAATTTGATCACTTCACTCCTTACTTCCCTTTCCAGATCATTAATGAATACATTAAACAACACCAGTCCGAGTACAGATCCCTGGGGTACTCCGCTATTTAATTCTCTTCATTGTGAAAACTGACCATTTAGTCCTACTCTTTTCTTCCTATCCTTTAGCCAGTTACCAGTCCACAGTAGGACATTGTCTCCTATCCCATAACTTTTTCACTTCCTCAAGAGTCTCTCATGAGGAACCTAATTAAATGCTTTCTGAAAATCCAGATACACTATATCAACCGGCTCCCCGTTACCACATGCTTGTTCATACCCTCAAAAATTCAAGTAGATCAGTGAGGCACGGCTTCTCTTTGCTAAATCCATGTTGACTCTTCCCCATTAAGCCATGTTTATCAATATGCCCAATGATTCTGTTTTTAATAATAGTTTCCACCATTTTGCCCAGCACAAACGTCAGGTTTACCGGTCTGTAGTTTCTAGGATTGCCTCTGGAGCCCTTTTGAAATATCAGCGTTACATTCACTACCTTCTAGTCCTCGAGTGTAGTGGCAGATTTTAGCGACAAATTACCAGTAGTATGTCTGCAGTTTCATAATTGAGTTTCATACCTTCAGAACCCTGAGGTGTAAACCATCTAGTCCCGGTGATTTGTTACTATTTAGTTTGTCAATTTGTCTAAAACTTCTTCCAGAGTCACATTGATCTGTGGCAGCTCTTCATCTACAAAGAATGGTTCTGGCGCGGGCATCTGCCCAACATCCTCTGCAGTGAAGACTGAACTGATACTTCTAACCGCATGCATGCAAGTAGTGTCACAGTAGCTAACCCTCCTTTCTGTCACTGTGGAAAATACCATCATTGTACATGTCACTCAGGCCCATAATGCTGTATTGGCTTTGTCTTTGTGGTCTCATTGTCTGACCGTATCTAAAAAGCCATTTCTACCTGCAATACATTATCGCTATTGGCTCCTAGTTCTGTTTTCAGTAGTCCATTTCTTGGGCTATTTTTGTTGTTTTAAATACTTTTGTTACTTGTCAGATACAAAATTACCCAATATTATAATTATCAGTGGCCTATCCATATACTTGCATTTGTAATTTGTGCAGCAAATTTTGAGCCAGTTGAGATAAGCAAACTTGCAAATACAGTATTATTTTTTTCCATAGTGGCACAACCATAAAAAAAAATTGGCTCAAAATGATGGGATCATGTTTGCTTTTTTTTTTTAATATGTCTTAAGAATTTTAAGGCATGTAAATGAGTTAATGATGTAGTATGCCAATGAAGGGAAGAGCAAGGAAGAGTGGAAGGATAACAAACAACTGGCTGTGGGGAGAGGGGGGGCAAGAAGGAAAACAGAACAAGTCAGAAGGAGGAAGTGATGATACGAGGCTAATTTACCTCTCATGGCTCAGTTCCACAGTGGTGAGAGGAGAGTAGCAGAAAATATAGGATGAGAAGAGAAAGGGATGATGATTGCTGATATACCTCTCTGGGCAGTCTCCCTGCAAGAGACTATGTCACATATGCAGTACACAATAGCAAGGAAATTCAAAGAAATAATGAGCCTTCTGAATCAGTAATTAGCAAGCCTGGTAAAACAGCCTTGGTGTGTTCTTGCAGGTATTGTTGTGCCTGGATCGCTAGGCTGTGGGGATGGCCAGAAGTGTTTTTTACCAACTTCATCTGGTGAGAAGACTGTGACCTTTCTAATCAGATTTGGATTTGGCTATTGTTCTCCATGCCAATATAACCTTGAGGCTAGACTACTGCAATGCACTCTGTGTGGAGCTGCCCTTGATGACTCCCGGTCAGCTGGGAGTGCCCTCTTGCGGGTACCATCATCCTGTGAAGTTCCCACAACAAGGGCATGCAGAGAGGCGTTATTAATGGATGCCCCACAATTATGGAACTCCTTCTATTTGGAGATTCATCTGAGCCTGTTCATCTTCCAGAAGCAATGTAAGACCTTTCTGTTTGACCAGGCATTTGACAAACAGGGATAGGGTTGGGGCAAGAGGTTTAAGGGGATATTTTAAGATGTTTTTATATGTTGTAAGCTACCCCGAGCCTTAATGGAAAGGGTGAGGTATATACATTTTCTCCAATTTCCTTACCTGAACCACTTATCAGGTATTGTACTGAAATCTGTAATACTGATTTTGCTTGTAAGATTTTGACTTTGCTCTTCCATGGAGGCATTGGCAAAACTCATATTGAAGTAAGTAGAAGGACCGGGTCCTAAGAATAATGTTTTAGACCCAGAAGTTTTCATATTTGTCTGAACAATATCAGAATTTGGAGGGAATATGGCCCTTTTTACATGGGCTGCAGAGTGTGGTGTGGTGTGGTGTGGTGGTGGTCAGTGTGCACTGCGGTTGGTGTGCGTTGGGTGGGTCAGAGGTTCTGATGGGTGCACACCAACCACCACCCACAGAACCTCCTCCATTTTCCCAGATGGCTCTGTGGGTGGGGGATGGGTGTGCACCGAGAGCACGCACGCACCCCCAGCCGTGGAGTGCTTCACATGGGAGACAAACGCCCATAAACACCCAGATTTCTGTGTTCATGAGTGTTTGCCACCTGTGTAAAAAGGGCCTATGTCTGCTTTAATCAACAGTTTCACCCATCTTGAGAAAGTGTGCAAAATGTATTTATTTATTTATTTTACTAAATTTTTACCAAGCACCCTCTGGCTAATAGCAGCTCAGGGCGGCTAACAGATTCATAAAAAATACAATAAAAATGTAAAACAACAATATAAAACCCACATAATGGGGCACCACAGAATACAAAGAAAACCCCCTCCTCCCTAACCCTCAACCTCCCCACCCTACCCATCTCCCCCACCGAAAGCCTGGCGGAACAGCTAGGTCTTACACAATTGTCGAAAGGAGGACAGGTCTGGGGCCACACAAGCCTCTGCAAGGAGGGAGTTTCACAGCCTCGGCACGGCCACTGAGAACACCCTCTCCATTGTTGCCCCCACGATACCCAGGGAATTTAGAGAAAGGCGCTCCTGGTAGACTGCAGGGGCCAATCCAGAGCCTAAGGAGTGAGGCGGTCCTGCAAATAGATAGGGTCCAGGCCGTATAGGGCTGTATAGGTAGGCACCAACACCTCGAATCGGAGCAGAAGAATATAGGCAGCCAGTGCAAAGAATGGAGCACTGGTATAATGCGATCACTATGACCCGTCCCTGTAATGAGGTGGGCTGCCACGTTCTGCACCAGCTGCAGCCTCCGAACTATCACCATGGGTAGCTCTGCGTAGAGTGCGTTACAATAGTCCAGTCCTGAGGTGATGAAGGCGTGGATGATAGTGACCAGGTTGGAGTCTGAGACGTATGGCCGAAGCTGCCATATCAGTTGTAATTGGCGAAGTGTGCTCCTTGCTACAGCCTCCACCTGAGCATCCAGGTGGAGCTGAGAGTCGAGGGCCGCCCCCGGACTACGAACCAGTGGAGGGCAAACCTCATCAATGATGGAGGACGCCAACCCCACCTGCCTTCCCACCAGCATCACCTCCGTCTTGTTGGGATTAAGCTTCAGACGGCTCACCCTCATCCAGTCCCCCACAGCCACCAAACATCGGGTGAGCACCGAGACTGCCGGGTCTGGGTCTGATGAAAAGGAGGGGTAGAGTTGGGTGTCATCAGCATATTGATGACACCGAACATCAAACCGTCCCATGACCTCGCCCTGATGTCTAGTGTTTTTTATTATTATTATTATTTTACAAATAACAATACTACTTTGCTCTTTTCTAGCAGCCTGTGCTTGAAAATCTTACGTTATTTATTCTAATTATTTATTTGTATTTGAAGACAAATGATAAATGTGTTAAAAGCTACGCTGTAATACAATATCAATACTAGGCACAGTCATTGCGAAACTCCAGGTTCCGTGTCCAATCTGATTATATGCAAATAATAAGAGTAGTTTTCTCTGATGTGCGGTAGACAAAATATTACATCTTTTACTTGGATACAACTGCAGAGAATTAAATTAGATTAAGCGCACAAATTAGACTTTAGTATCTTCCTGGCTCAGGAAGAATTGGGCAAATTGGGATTTTACACTTGCTTTGGTGTCATTCACTTAAGTGTCTGAACCTGCAAAATTAGTTTACCTAGCTCTCAGGGCTGTCAATGAGTGAAGTGTCTAGGGATTAGAAGGCTGTTAACTCCATGTGAGTGTCTACAAAACTTTCTCTTTGAAAGGTTGGCATCTTATTGAAAGGTCAAGAACATGGCAGTTCTTGTGGGACAAACAAAGCATGCCGTGCACATTAGCTGATTTTAAATGAAACACTTAGAGCTATTTGGACTCCATCCCTTTGATACATAAAGACAATCCTTATAGACAGCGGGAGTTGTGTGTTGATTACTGTGATGTGTTTTAAATATTTTTGATCTCATGGCTGTTTTCTCTCTACAGCTTTGTTCTTTATGTCCGTTTGAATGACTCCAACAGTTGTAGTTTCTTATAGAATAATTTCTTGAGTGCCCAGTGCTATGGCAGCTGGGTGCAGAATTTAAAATGTGTGTGATGGAATCTCTCTTTCAATCACAGATGACTCGTGATTGAAACGTGCTCCCTGATTTTTGGAAGCTCCGTAGAACCCCTGTCCAGCCCCAACTCCTGTGCCCCCCCCCCTCCACTGTCAGCAGTTACCAGTCACCTATGCTTTCAGTGAACCTCCTTGTTTAGAGACTAGTTAGCAAAGATTCCATTCAGTTTCCATGCAAGGCTGCTCAACACAAGAGAGTCTGCAGGTAGCAAGGCTGTGATTAGTAATGTGAATTGCTGCCATCTTCACTACAAACAGATGTAGATGACGTGATGATTAAAACCACTGCTAGCTGCAGGACTTTATATTAGACCTCTAACCTTCCCTTTTTAGCGAAGGTTATTGAATGGGTGGTGACTCGGCAGCTGTAGGAGCATCTGGACCAGGTCAATTTTCTTGATCCCTCGCAGTCTGGCTTTCGTCCGGCTTATGGCACGGAGACTGTGCTTGTGGCCTTGATGGACAGTTTCTCCCATGAGTTGGACCAGGGTTGTTTGACCCTGTTGATCCTGTTAGATCTCTCAGTTGCGTTTGATACTGTTGACCATGAGTTGTTGGTGACTTGGCTGCAGGATCGAGCAAGGATTGGCGGGACCATTCTTGAATGGTTCCGCTCTTTCCTGGCTGGGAGAACCCAGCGTGTGATCCTGGGTGATTTTTCATCTTCTCCCCGGGGTCTCACATGTGGGGTCCCACAGGGTTCTATCTTGTCTCCTCTCTTGTTCAGTGTGTATATGCAGCCTTTGGGGGAGGTTGTCAGGTAGTTTGGCGTACAGTGTCATCAATATGCTGATGACACCCAGCTATATCTCTCATTTTCATCAGATTCAGGCCTGGCAGTCTCAGTGCTTACCCAGTGTTTGGCGACTGTGGAGGATTGAATGAGGGTGAGCCGCCTGAAGTTAAATCCCGACAAGACGGAGGTGATGGTTGTGGGGGAAGCCAAGGGAGTGGTGACCCCCATCATTGATGGGGTCCGTCCTCCCCCTGGTATCTCAGATTCAGAGTCTGGGGGTGCTTCTGGATCCGCAGCTCCGCCTTGATATCCAGGTGGTGGCTGTGACGAAGGGGGCATTCCGCCAGTTACATCTGGTATGTCGGCTTAGGCCGTATGTCTCGGACTCTAATCTGGCCAGGATCGTCCATGCTTTTATTACCTCTAGACTGGACTACTGTAACGCACTCTACATGGGACTACCCTTGGTGCTGGTTCGGAGACTGCAGCTGGTGCAGAATGTGGCGACTTATCTTCTAACGGGGACGGGATGACGTGAGCACATTACACCGGTGCTTTGTTCTCTGCACTGGCTGCTGATACTCTTCCGGGCCCAATTCAAGGTGTTGGTGTTGACCTTTAAAGCCCTAAACGAGGGGTAGGGGTAGGCTTTTGGCGCGGGGTAGGGGTGGGGCGCGGGGTGGGGTGGGGTGGGGTTTTTCCCTGCATATTGTAATTTTAAATTGTTTTAAATTTTGTTATACTTTTATTGAAAGTTGTTCGCCGCCCCGGACTGCCCTGAGGGCAGGAGGGGCGGGATATAAATTTTAAATAAATAAAAATAAAATAAAATAAATAAACGGTCTTGGCCCCACCTACCTGCAGGACCGCCTCACCTTCTGGGTCCTGGATCGAACCCTGCAGTTGGCTGGGGGCACCCTCCTTGAGGTCCCCTGAGTTTCTCGGGTGTCGACCTTGAGGAGGGTGTTCTCTGTGGCTGCGCTGCGGCTGAGGAACTCCCTCCTGCTGGAGGTCCGCTTGACCAACCTCCCCTCTTTCTGTAGACAGTGTAAGACCTGGCTGTTCCTCCGTGCCTTTCCCGAGGGAGATGGGGTGGGTGGGTTGGGGTAGGGTTGGATTGTTTTTTATTCGATTTTAATTGTATTTGATATTTATTTTAATCTGTTTTTAACATGTTGTTAGCTGCCCCAAGATGCTTTTAGCAGGAGGGAGCGGCATACCAATTTTATTCTAAATAAATAAATAAGCTTCCATGTGCAGTACCATGATGGAACTGCAGCGCATGGTGGGAAAATGTCTAGCACAAGGGAGACCGCTGTATTTCTCAGTGTTAATCAAAGGATACATAATAACATTTTAAAAGCTTTCATGTGGAATAATGCTTTCGATAGGCAATATTTAACCAGTAACGCTTAAATCTTGGTTTGACCAAGATTCAAGACGGATGCTTGAATTTAGTAAATATTTACACCCATTCAATTTTGCTTGGAGGGTTACTTTTAGGAAATGGTTGGGAAAATTTCTCACCTCCTTACTTCTACAGAAAACCAACATGTAAACATGCATTAACTGACTGAGCATTTCCAAACTAATTTGAAGCTATAGCCCTGCTTGGTTAGTTGGTTGGATTCATACTCTCAAAAGCAAACCTCTTGCCTACTTGGCAGTACACAAATTGATGGTCTGTAAAAGAAACCTCTTATTTCCACTTGGCAATACAAACAATATAAGCCTTTTTGTTTGACAGTAAAATGTTGGCTTTCATTTAATGCCCTTTTTATGCTTTATTATGTTTAATTTATTTAAAAGGAGGAAATGTGGCTGCTTCCCTTTCAGCTGGCAATAAACACAGACTTCTGTACCGAATATAGAACTCTTGGTGCGTGGCTGGGTGCAGAGTTACAACTGCATTAATATACTACTTTGATGGATTTACTCCTGGGAGTGACTGAGATGCCATTCAGTGAAACAATCTGCATTTTAATGTGGTATTCTTACTGGGCTGTTCTTTAGACAGTTATTTCTCTTTGCCACAAGGCCTGAAATAAAACAAGCACATAAATAATCTTCCTTGCACCAGTCCCATAGGATAAGTCTGCTGAAGCTACCCATTACCTTCTCCCTTTCCAGGCTCTGTCTTGTGTAGTAGAGCAGATGTAAGCATGAAACTTGGCATGGTTATTTTCATTCAGTCAGTTCTTAAGGGGGTGGGGGTGGAAATTAACCACCAGAAAATCCAACATGGCAGCCATTTTAAAAGGTGGCTGCCAATTTCTCCTGTCAATGTTAATTTTTTGGACATATAAATTGATTTAGTTGCCTGATTTGAGTGATCTCATTGGCTATTAATATTTTTATGAGCATGCTAAAACCAATTCTGCTATTAATGCTATTAATTCTGCTATGAATATTTGTATTAATATTTTTATGAGCATGCTAAAACCAGTTCTGCTATTCCAAAACTTCTCTAATGTCATCTGTCTTTTCAGGTGCCTTTGCTTCAGCAGTTGCCCACATTCCTGGCTGGATTATCTTGGACCATTGATCAACTGGCATCCAAGAATGGTTTCACATACAAAATCTAAATGGCAAATTGTCTAAAGTAAATGGTACTTTGTCAATAGAACAAGAAGGGAGGTCTCATGTCACCACCAAGTTCCTACAACAGAGAACAAAATAGCCATACCAACATAGCAACAAACATTCCTCTGTTGCACGCTATCATCATGCTGGACCCAGCCAGACAATGCAGGTGGGCACGTGGAGGCTACATTGAGAGAAAAACAATACAAAGTATCATCAAAGCTGCAGACTCGGGTTCAACAACACAAAGTTAGAAGGGGCTATTGAAAGAACGTCTACCACCCATGGAGGAAAAACGAAGTAAGATGCGAAGAATGTCTTCACAGCCAAAAGCATTAGAATGCTTTTTATGTGAGAAAAAGGCTCCTGGGTCTGCTTTAAGATAAGCAATGATCATGAAACAAAAATGATAGAATTAACCAATGTGCTAAGATTCTGAGCAATGGAAAGCTCTTTGTAAAACTTAGTGAGGAAGATGTCCTTTCACACAGGAGCTAAAGTCCCATCCTGCCTCTTAGCAGCATTGCACAACAGAGTGAGAGAGCAGGCAGATCAATGGTCTAAGGATTCCATCAAGGAATGTGAGTATTTAAGCAAAGGTACCTGGATTGACAGAAGACAACGTCTAAGAAGTTTTGAAATGGCAGAATTAGTTTCAGCATGCTCATAAAATATAAAAATAGCCACTAAGAGCACTCAAATTAGGCAACTAAATCAATTTATATGTAAAAAAGATGGACTTGACAGGCAAAATTGGTGGCCATCTTGAAAAATGGTCATCATGTTGTATTTCCAAGAGGCTAGTTTTTATTATTATTATTATTATTATTTATTTATTTATTTATTTATTAAGCATTTATATAGCACAAGCAATGTACCAGGCACTTTACAATTGTAAGAAAGAGACACAGTCTCTGCCCTAGCAGGCTTACAATCTAAAAGAGACAAGGGGAGGGCAGGAGATAAAGGGTGGGGGAAACAGAGGAAGAGACAAGGATACGTACACGAACTCGTGAAGTCTCAGGTGCACTTGCTTGGCTTAGTTAGAAAGGTGTAGTTACTCATTTAATGTTACACAAGATACGATGATTCAGGGTAAGTCAACAAGGGGGCGAGGGGAACGAGGAGCCAGAGGAAGCCTGACAGAAGTGGTGGGTTTTGAGGAGGGATTTGAAGATTTGGAGGGAGGAAGCCGAGTGAATGTGCACAGGAAGGTAGTTCCAGGAATGGGGGGCTACCACGGAAAAGGGGTGGATGCATTTTGAGGAGCAGGGGAGCCGTGAACAGGTGAGGGTGGTGCCAGAGGCGGAGCAGAGCTCCTGGACAAGAATGTAGCCGGAAATGAGTGCTAAAAGATAGAGGGAGCAAGGCCATGAAGAGCTTTGTAGTAAATACCAGGAGTTTGTGTAGAATGCGTTCAGGAAGAGGGAGCCAGTGGAGAGAAGAGAGGATGAGCTGTATGTGGTCAAAGTGGTGGGCAAGGTGAATGACCTTGGCAGCAGAATTATGAACAGAAATGAGAGCAGCAAGGTGAGATCAAGGAAGGCCAGTGAGAAGGAGGTTGCAACAGTCGAAGCAAGAGATGACCAGGGCATGGACAAGGGTTTTAACAGAGGAAACAGTGAGGAAAGGATGGATCTTAGCAATGTTGTGCAGAGAGAAGCAACAGGATTTGGCAACAGAATCTGAGGTTTAAAGGAGAGGGAGAAGTCAAAGATGAACCCTAGGCTATGTGCCTGAGTGACGGGCTGGATGTTGACCCCTATCAACGAAGACAGAGAAGGAAGAGAGAGAGGAAAGATTAGGGGAGGGAAGATGAGGAGTTCAGTTTTAGCCATGTTGACTTTGAGATTACGATGAGACATCCAGGCAGAAATGTCAGAGAGGCAGTTAGTGAGGCGAGACTGGATAAAGGGGGAGAGAGGGGGTGGAGAGAGAGAGTTGGGTATCAACAGCATACAGATGGTACTGGAAGCCATGAGATTCAATGAGTTTGCCTAGGGACAGAGTGTATAGAGAGAAGAGAAGAGGACCAAGGACGGAGCCTTGGGGAACTCCAACCGAGAGGGGAAGAGAAGTAGAGGAGGTATCAGAAACAGACATATTGAAGGATCAGTCAGAGAGGTAGGAATAGAATCAGTTGAGGACCGAGCCACAGAAACTGAGGGAGTGGATGGAATCAAGTAAGAGAGAGTGGTCAACAGTGGGTAATTTCAGACATTACGAAAACGCTGTTCACCACAGTGGACCACGGTGGATCCCCTGTGGTGGCGGCATTCCCATGAACGTCTGTTTGACCCCCGCCAGATGTTCACCATAGTGAATTTCTGTCAGGGGTCAAAGCTAACCACAGTTCTCGACCTCCGGCCGGCCGGAGGTCGAGAACCGTGGTTAGAGTGGCCACGATCCGGGATGGTGCTGGCAATGACTGTGCTGCACGTCTGCTCACCAGCCCCGTCCCGGAATCAGGCCCCCACTACGGAATGGGGTTGGGCGCAGCGGCCTTATTGGCCGCTACGCCTGCCCGTCTCCCCGTGGGGGGCTGGCCAAAGGCGCATGGGGGGGTGGGGCTGTGCGGCCGCACGGCGTGCTGTGCAGCCCCGCCCCCTCCCTGATTCCCCACAGTGATGGAGCTGGCACGTCTGAAGAACGGACCGGAATCTGAGAGAGATCCCGGTCCGGGGTTCAGCGTGGCAGGCCTCCCAGCCTGTCATGTCTGAAATTACCCAGTATCAGAACAGCAGAGAGATCAAGGAGGACAAGGATGGAGTAGAGGTTATTTTCATGAAAAATGTCCCAATGAGAGTACATATGCCAAGTTTCATGCCTATATCACTGTTTCAATTATTCCTTTTCCCCCACCCCAAAACATAGTAGTGTTTGGAACTCTTAGGCTTACAAGTTAAACTACAGCATGAGCCTGACCTGGACCAGAACTGCACCAAAACATAAACCTCACCAAATCTGTGTAATCTTGTGGCACTCTAGGAATAACCATTTTGATTCTTCCTGAATATGTTCCTTTTAATGCGACTCATAATACATCAGAAGTGGGCAAACTATTGCTCTAGAGCCACATGCGGCTTTTTGGCCCAAGTGTAGTAAATAGATGCGCCTCTCAGGATTAGGAGACTTTACCTACTCCTGTAATAGAATGTCTGAGTGCAATCCTCACATCCTCCCTGCTTAGTACACTATTTGGACAAGCACATACTTTGTCTTGACTGCAACATGAAAAAAGAAGATGGTCAAAACCAGTGCCCAGTTGAAGTATCTTTGATTTGGATAATATGCCAAAAATGATTGATTATGAGATACTGAGTCTGGGTCAGTAGTTTGAATTCAGCGCTCATAAACAGAAACCAAAACTATTTGGCAGTTTGGTAAATGAAGTGAAACAAATTGGTGGACGTTGTCCATTTCTCAGTAGCAATTGGTGTAACTCCACTAGTTTGATTGGGGTACATGAGACGTAAAATTTGCCTATGATTTCAAAGTCACAGAAACTACCGCAATAATCAACGTTAATTGGCATTCTTGGCAGTCTCAGTATAGAGGCCAAACCTTGATTTTTTCTGGAGACAGAGCTACCTTTTAACCATTAAAAGTAGGCTTTCCAACTCTGGAAAAAGACAGTGTTGTGGGAGAATGAGGAGGCTTCTTCCATTTGTTACTAAACTGGACAGTATCTCTTCTGTAGATTATCAAAGAACAATGATCTTTGGAAATATTAATCTGGCACTTTGAATAAACATCAGTTACAAAAATCAGATTAAAGAATGGTTCAAAAGAAAACCCCGAGAAACTCTCCAGCTCCTTCCAATTACTGCTTGTGTGATATTGTCTTACCTTAGACATAGCATTTTTGTTCTGTGTGTAGCTGTAATGTTGGAATATGCTGTTGCTCCAAAAGAAAGAAAATAAAAGTGGATTGGACCTTATCATATGTGAAAGGTCACTTTGCCTAAAATACTTGGCCTGGTTTTCCTTTCATACCTGTGAAAATGATCAGTAATTCAGCTGAAATTAATAGAATTGCACTAGTTCAAAACCTGTGGCGAGTTAAAGGAGAGTCTAGCCCTTTGATTTCTCCTACATCCCTGCTGTGCTTCTGTAGTGCCCACTGTACAGGAAATTTGGAATTCATGATGTGAGTAATATGTCTGTAATCTGAAGGGAAAAAATAAATCAAAAACCCTACTGTTGGAATCAATCACCAGTGGGGCTAGAACCTGGAGCCCCAAGGTTCCCAGGTGCCAGAAGAGGACAGATGGCATAGCCAATAGCCTCAGTCCCAGAGAGCCAACTGTATTTGGCTGCAGGGTGCTGGTACAGCCAGACTGGCCAAGAGGAACTATAAAAGATTCCAGGTCAGAGACCAATACCCGTTCTGAGCTTCTCAGCAGGACTTGACTTGCCTCACCTTGCTCTACACCTCACTTCACTCTACCCAGCCCGCACTTCCATGTCGCCTTCTTCCCCCCGCTCCTTGGATGGCTCATCCAGGCACTGACCCTGACTCTAGACTTGACTACACTCACCCCTTGAACCCAATGCACTCCAGATAGAGGCCTGGGAACTGGGCTCCCACCCAGGACTCCAGTGCTGGCCCATTTTCACCGAGGCTCCCAGACCAGGTTCCTGACACCTCCAGATAGTGGTGGTAGGCTTTGCAGGCCCTTAGGCAAAAATTTAAAATGAGCCCTTACATTTTATTAGCAGATACACTAGTAATAGCTCCATGCTGCAAACAGCCAGCTCAGCCCAAACTTCTGGAGTGAAAATTTGAGCTGAGCACACGGCCCACTCCTGCTCCCTCTCCCTTCCAGGCTGGATGAGTGGAGAACAGACTGAGCGCAGGGCTAAACTGACTTCTGATTGGCCTGCGGGGAAGCTGTGCCTCTTCCTTTTCTGTGCCACATTGGTGACTGAGGCTTCGCAAGGAGCCTTTGAAAGGAGAGGGCTGTTTCTGTCTTAACTCCCTGTGATCAAAAAAGAGAAGTGGAGAAGGAATCCCTGCACTTCCTAGGAGTAAGCATGAGGGGGTCATGGCATAGCTTGTGTGAAAGAGTATGAGCTGGATCATCATGGCATAAGTGTGTGTGTTTCTTTTATTTAATATTTTCTTTAAGAGCATCCATGGGACAATTGTTTGTGTCATTTATGCCTAAAACTGCCTCTGCCTCCAGATTATAAACCATATCATCTCTGAATTTTGCATAGGATGCATAGTCTGAACTACACATTGTTTTAATCCCTCTGTTCCTGCTGACCTGGACTGGCTGCTCTGTTGCAGTCATTATATTAGTACCACATCTTAGATATTTCTGAATTGACAACAGTCATTATGTTGTGCAGTTCTGTATTTCATTAGTCAATGGCAATACAACACATTGCTGAATACCTTCTTACCAGCAAGAATTATGTTAACTTCTATTTCATTATATGTATTGTTAATCAGCCTTTGTAGGGAAATGAAATCCACTGGCAATATTTTGCATCGGGAAGATTCTCACTAAAGGATCTGAAGAAAAGCAGCAGCAGGAGATAGAAGCCATAGAGGTGATTCATCAGGGAAGTGATATGTAACATGGCTGTTCAGGGAACTGTATGGATGTATCTGGATGGGGTATGCAGTTGACAGCCATCATCTGTGAACATCCGATATTGGGAGAATAGCCAATACCTCATGACTTGGGCATACTAGTAATCTCTCCTCTATTTCATCATTTATTACTCAACACAGTATTTGCGTGCTTCCTAAACATTGTCACTTGCCAAGTTCAGTAAGAGATCTTCTGACTCCCCATGCTTTGTTCTTACCCTAGGTCTGTTCCTTCATCCTGTAATCAGGAGTGGGGGATCTTTTCCTGCAGCCCACTTAGTGCAACCTCTATGGAGCGGTTAAAACTTGATGGCAGGATGGTGTTTAAAGGTGTGATTAGGATGGGAGGGAAAGGGGAGGGTCTGTTTCTTGGATCTGTGCTGTGGCTCCATCCCTATTCTTGAGTGCATGCCCTGAGCACACATATTCAGTGCTTGAGAGTAGGGACTGGATTTATGGGCCAGATCCAGGAACTGGGAAGAGGGCCAAACAGAAAACAAACACAGGCCAGATTTGGCCCATGAGGCAGAGGGTCCCTTCCTCTGTTGTCTGTCATTGTTGCCCTTCACCACTTAGCAGTTTATTTTAAAACGTGGCTTTATCCATGCATCAACAAAAGTTGATGATAAAGTTCCCATTGAATTTAGTGCTGGAATACCTAAAGATGGTTCTGAATGACACTCTTAGGTCCAAGTATCCCTTAACATTGGGAAAGTTTGGATCTGGATTCTGGCCAAAATTCAGGCTTGTACCCATTTCAAGGGCCTTATTGTTGTCTCACTTAAAGCAGCATAAATCGGGTTATTTCATTGGGAGTCAATGGAGTTACATTTACATGAATTTGGGATAAATGAGAGAAGAATTAGGGCCTTACATTCAGTGAAAACTAAAGGATTTCAGAAAGGATTATCTGAGCAGCCAAGGGAATATGCCTCTTAAAAATGAGCTACCTCTTCATGTTATGTACATATATATCTTATAAGAGGTGAAATAAGACATTATTTTAAACCCTCTAAACCTGTATTAATTGGAATACTACAAAGGAAGACGAAATGTGGTAAGATGTTAAGACTTGTTTTCCTTTAGCTTCAACCAGACGTTTAAAAACACTGAAATATGATAAATCCCTCAGAAATGTTTTCCTGACCACAGCTCCTTGCATGCAGACAAACAGTGGTCATACCAGTTCCTGGAACAGGGACGATCAGAAGTTGTTTATAAGTCTTAAGCACATGTCTGTCTGCATGTGAGATTTTTCTCCCTTTTAGTGTCCCTCAGGTTTTCATAAAACAAAATTGCCTTTCCTTGCTCCCCTTGCTGTTTCCTTTATTCCCTTTTTATTTCATCCTGAACCGTGTACAGCACAGCATCTTTGTGACGCTCTTTTGATTTAACAGATTTGTTGCTTCCAAGTAGTTCGCTTGCTACGTGCTCTTTTCCTCCTATTTTCAAAAGTAACCAATAAAGTGTTTGACATAGGGTGAAAACAGACATGACGCTAACCACCCTTTAACCACCCTTAGTGGTTATTTATGCATGTTGCAGGGCTGTATTGGTGCCCTATGCCACCCTGAAACATGCATAAATGACCACCAAGGGTGGTTAAAGGGTGGCTAGCGTCATGTCTGTTTTCACCCTTAGTTATTTTAATGACAGCTTTCCTGAGTGCAGGTTTTAGGAAAAAGGCCCAGTAAAAGAGTCAATGTCATAATAATATAGATTAAAAAGCTATGGTTTCATGTACATTATTATTATATTAAATCAAAATGAACAGCCCAAATAACATTTGGTTGTGTTTCTGCCCAAGAACCCTGTTTAAGACAGGGAGACTGCAGCTGGTGCAGAATGTCATGGCCCGTCATGGGAACAGGGTGCCGTAAGCATATAACACCAGTACTTCATTCACTGCACTGTCTGCCTATAGTCTTCTGGGCTCAATTCAAGGTGTTGGTTCTTGCCTATAAAGCCCTAAATGGTCTGGGCCTCACCTATCTGTGGGACCGCCTCACCCGCCGGGTTCTGGATCAGCCCCTGCAGTCAGCTGAGAGCTCCCTTCTTGAAGTCCCCAGTGTGCAGTGGGGGGCAACATTGGAAAGGCCGTTCTTGGTGGTGACGCCGTGGCCATGGAACTCCCGGTAGAGATCCATCTGTCCCCAGATCTTCCCTCCTTTAGGCACCGTTGTAAGACCTGGCTTTTTCTCCAGGCTTTTGGCAGCGGAGATGGGTAGTAGTAGGCGGGTCGGGGGGGGGGGGGGGGGGAATTCTTTTGGATTTAGAGACCTTTTAGATGAATTTTATATTATTTATTGTATTTTATTTTTTGTACTCTTCTTATTGTAAGTCCCCAGAGGCAGGAGAGGGCGGGATAAATATCCTTGTATGTATAAATAAATAAATTAAATTAAATAAGATAGCATTTAAGAATATTGTTAAACCCCATTAAAAGTTCAAGATGGTATTAGTTCATATAACAGTGAAAGAATTTTAACATAGTTTTCTTCATAACAGAACAAGAAAATTTTAAAACAGTGTAAGGTAAGTTAAAAAAAAAAAAATCCTTGGTAGGACATGGAACACTATATTTGTGGATGAATTAATGTCCTTTCGTCACTTTGGCCAAAGAAGGAGCCCTACTCCCTCAGCCAATAAGCTCCACCTCTAGCAAATAAGGACCGCCCCCTCACACACTTGCACATGCACACACCTCCCAACATTCCCAGTGCATGAAGAGGGACAGACACTCTCCTGCTTAGCATTCTACTTATTTATTTATTTTTTTCCATTCCTCTCTAGTGCTTTTTCTGGGAAGCAACCAGGAAAGAGGTACTTGAGTCTTGAATCTTTTTCTTTTTTGGGGGTCTCTGTTTCCTGAAATAGGGATTTTGACTCCTGAAAGAGGGACAGTGGGATTCAGCCCCCTAAGTAGGGCCTGTTGGGAGGTATGTTACTGAGCTATTTTTCAAAATTCTCAAGGAAGATAGTTCATCTGGTTTAGAATTACATTCATCCAACTGTAAACAAATTTTCTCAAATAGCAAGCATCATGGAGATTTTATATATGTGTATATCTCCATGATTATAAATATATCATAATTATAACAATCAAAATACAGAATTAATGAATTCTGACCATTCTAAAAACTTATTTTTTAATTACAAAGTATTTGTAATATGTTTTAATGCACTGACATTTATTTATAGACAGCAATAAGTGTACTACATGCAGCTTTGCAATCATTTAAGACATGGTCCCTACCTTACAGCTACAATGGGTAAAAGTCAAGATAAAGCAAAGGGAAGTGCACAGCTGGAAGGCAGAGCAAAGAAGGGTATGAAGGTGGATACTGTGTTCAGTTTTGGGTGCCGCACTTCAAGAAAAATGTTGATAAATTGGAGATAATTCAGAGGAGAGCAACCAAGATGGTAGAGGCTAGAATGCAAGCCACATGAGGAAAGGTTAAAGAAACTGGGTATGTTTAGCGTGGAGAAAAGACATCTAAGCAGGTGGGGATGGAGAAGGGACATGATAGCAGCAGCTTTAAAAGATGCCACAAAAATTATAGACAACTTTTGGTCTCCCCTGCCACAGAAGATAGAACGAGAAGGAATGGGCTTATGTTGCTGGATGGTAGATTTTGGTTAAATATTAGGGGAAACATCCTAACTGCAAGAGCAGTTGGCAATGGAGTAGGTTGACTAGGGAGGTTGTAGAGTCATCTTCCTTGGATGCTTTCAAGAACCAGATGGACGAGCATCTGTTTGCGATGCTGTAGGTATAGGGGATCTTGCTGTCTGAAGCAGGCAGGTTGGGCTAGAATGATCCCTTAAGATCCTTTGTAACCTATGATTCTCAGGAGGTGTTTCCAAAACTGTGTTTCAGGTCGCCCTGGTGTGTCACTACTATTGAAACACAAGGATGTTTTGGTGCACAGGCTCCCTGGGCTGGGGCTTGTCCTGTGAGGAGGAGAGGAAGCTTCTGCTCACTGCTGATAACATATCTGGTGGGGAGCCAGAGCATGCCGCATGCCTGCAGGGTGTTTTCTGGGGAGGATAGGGAGGTAGCATTCGGTCATCAAGATGTCAAGCCACAGTTTGGGGGCCAAAAAGGTGGCGCAATCTTGAAAGGTTCAGGAACCACTGAATTAAGGGGCCTGATCCAGTGCTCATTGATGTCAGTGGAAGGACTCCATTTACTTCTGTGAAAATTGTTTGCCCCAACAAGTCACAGTTGAAAGTGCATAATTAAGTTATCTGTGAAATAAGACCTCTTTGTAGGGTCAATTTTGATATGATTTCATTTTAATTCTTAGTATCTGAGTAAAACAAAGGGACAGTCAAACTGCTGCTGATCCGCTGATAAAAGTAATCAGTGTCTTTTACTAGAGCTCTGTAAAGGCTTGGCCTTTTAAAAATTTGAAAGTTTTTTCACCTTTTAAAATCAAGTGAAATTGATTTCAGAGGTTTCCAGTTCAGAAACATGCAACCATTTTGTCTCTTCATTTCAAACTTGCCCTTTTTTTACTGGGAAATCAGTCTCTTTTTACTCAAATGGCTTCCCTTCCTTGCCCTGGTTTCATACACACCCTCTCCCAGCACTGCTGGCCCAAACACCTTGTTAAGCCATTTCCCCCCACCCAGCCTGGTCCATGCACACCCCAAATATCTCCTACTCAAGCTCTTCTCCCACGCCATTGACCCATTCATTCTTCCAAGCCACTGTAAACTGTGTTGATTGTGACTGAAGCTGAGCCAGTCCCCTATCCTCCACTTGTGAACTATATTGGTTGTGATGTCATCAGCAACTGAACAAATCATTCTTTCTTCTCCAACTTATTATTGTATGCTTGGAATCCATTGGTTGAAGAAAGATGTCAGGATGGTGCATATGGATAAAACAAATGCCCTGGAGTATTTATTTATTTGTTTTATTAAAAGCATTTATATCCCACCCCTCTTGCTCAAGGCGTCCCGGAGCGGCTCACAACAAACAAAACGCATCATAAAACAATTAATAAAATTATCAGTGTAACAGTATAAAATCATAGCAATATAAAGTGATCGGTATAAAAAGCTATACTCCCCTCCCCCCGTTAACCCATCTCCCCCTCCCCCCCGCCATACGCCTGATGGGCGAGCCAGGTCTTACAGCTCTGGCGGAAGGCAAGGAGATTTGGGCTGAGGTGAACCTCTGCTGGGAGGGCATTCCAGAGTGACGGCACGGCCGCTGAGTATGCCCGCCTGTCCGTTCAGACCCGCCGAAACTGCAGGACCTCCAGGAGGGTGCTCCTGCCCAGGGTCCCAGGGATTGAGGCAATCCTTCAGGTAAGCAGGGCCTAGACCGTTTAGGGCCTTAAAAGTCAAAAACAGCACCTTGAATTGAGCCCGGAAGACAATAGGCAGCCAGTTCAGATCTCGGAGCAGCTGGTGTTATGTGCTCCCTGCGACCTGCCCCCATCAGGAGACGGGCCGTAGCATTTTGCACCAGCTGCAGCTTCTGGACAGTTACCATGAGCAGCCTCACATAGAGTGCATTGCAGTAGTCTAGGCTTGAGGTGACAAATGCATGGATGAGGGTGGCGAGGTCCAAATCTAAGACATATGGGCGGAGTCTTCTCCAAATTGCATGAGTACGAATTGCTCTTTTCTCGAGCAAAAGAGCAGAAAATCCCAACTGGGAATTTAAAATAGCTTTTAAAAGAGTGCAAAATGAGGGAGGGAAAACAAAAGAATTCACTTTTAGGGCAAAAAGAGAAATCAAAACAAAAATGGCTTGAAAAGTGAAAATGAGAAAAGAAACAAAAGAATTAACTTTTAGGGCAAAAAGAGGAATTAAAACAAAAATGACTTTAAAATGTGAATAAAATGTCTTTGCTTAAACAAGTCCCAATTAGGGCCAATTAGCTTTAAAACTGAAAAGAAAACTGAAAGACTTAGGCAAACAGGAAAAATTGAAAATAAAAGTAAAAGACAGAAAGAAAAACTAGAATCTGACAGAATTCAACAGAGATTAAAGGCACATGGTTTTCACTCACCCATTTGTTTGGGCATACGACTAACTGGTATGTATGTAAACAAGATAAACTAAAGAACACTTTTAATAAACATCTTTCAGCACAGAAATAGTGACACCAAAAACAGTCAATACTTAAACTGACCTGTCTTTTAGCAATCCAAAGGCTGAAATGGGCCTACTTTTCAGGCCTATTTTTCATGGCTACAATCTGACAGGGTGGAGTCAAAGTCCTGTTCACCAGACCACATTGCTTGCTATCTGTGTAATTAAGTACATGTATATCTGTAGGATCAAGGTTCTTTTAATTTGTCTCATTGATGTAAAACATTGTACAGTATTTTTAGGGTTATCATAGTAATTGTACTCTAGTAACAATAACATACCATTTCTGAAGGAACGGTTCACACAGGACTGGGTCCACATTAGTGTAGACTGTGTAGCGCCAAGTACATCGCTGGCGCTATATAAAAGCTTATAATAATAACTCCTCCTCACAGGACCTTATGTTTTGAGGGAGCACATGGATAAACTTGAAATGACAACATCGGTGTGAGCAGCACTGATGTAAAATATGGGCCTGGTCTATGGTGTGGTCTGCAGCAATCGACGGGGGGATCCCCTATACATGGGGCCATGAATAAACTATATAAATAACATATATGTAAAATACTGGCCCCTGTAAGAGATGCTATCTTTAACTGAACATCAAAAAATACTTGTAGTAGCATTTTCCTTTTGCAGGACACTTCTGAAAGCCTCCTTTCTGGCTGCTCTCTCCGTCTGCACTGGAACTTAGGGTTCCAGGACGGACGGAGAGAACAGCTGGAACCGCAGCACAGGAGTGAAAGCAGGGTCTCTGCCTTCACTCCCAGGCTGTTAATTTGGTGCTAATGTCTCATCAATGTACCTGGTGGGTACATGTAGATTCAGGACGACAACTTTGCCTCCGGCTGTAGGAGGCAAACATCGCCCTATTATGAGCTCCTGGACCAGTTCCTGTGTGTGGATGCAGCTGTTATTGCATCCCACCTGCATAGCTGCACCTTCGCCAGGGACCAGAAGCGGGCTGATACACCTACCCCACTGCCAATGCTTGCTTTGGCTGCAGTGGGGCGGTCTCCAGTTGGAAATCTGTTCTGGCCACATTTGCACTCCAGTGCTGCTTTAAAAGGCCAAAATCTGAGGATCTTGGCTATCTGCAGGACGAGGTGCTAGGGCATCCTAAAGTTTGTGATCCACTCAGCGTCTCCCCAAGAGCACAGCACGTTCTCCCACCGGTCTATGCTTTTCTCCTCAACCAGGCAATCCTCTCAGTGGCCACAGACATGCACACAGCATTGGTGGTCAAAGCCATGTCCGCTGACAGGTACCCCTCAGCAAACATCAGGTGCCCTTGTATGGCTTTGATCTTCCCCACTGTGGTCCATTGACGCCGGAGATAGGAAAGCACACAGCACCAAAGCATGACCTGCCTCCATGGTGTGGTGTGGCCTGCCATCCTGGCCACTGATCAAGCGAAAGCCTTTCTGTTCCATGACAACACATCAAGCCAACAAATGCAGTAGCCTTGAATTTGTTAAATCAGTCGCAGGTTCTGTGCAATTGGACTGCCATAATGACCACAAGGAAGTTCTCTCCATGTGTTGCCATGGCTAAAGTTTTAGTGTCTGTGAACTCTGCAGACCACGCACCCAATGTTTTCAACTGCTTAAAGAGATGGGCGGCTGCCTAGTTGGGATTGACTGTGCACTGCATGTGAGATGCTATTGGCTGCTATTGGCCATGTGTCCTTACAGGACTGACTGCATGCCAAGCATGAGCTACTATTGGTTACAGGTCAGCTATTGACTGAAAACATTTTGCAAAGTTTATGCTGGGTCTGTGTGTGTTGCTGCACCTGCGCTGCCAATCTAGGTGGCCATTAAACTGGATAGACATTTCTATCACAAGCATGTCAGTGGATATGCCAACTCATCTAAAAATGTTACAGATGTTAACACAATGGAAGCATGATTTTTTTTAAATTGGGGTGGGGAGACACCAATGCATGTTAAGAAATGGGCAGGTGGGGGGATCTGCAAGACAGTGACGGTCACTATGCTAGTAATGTAAGTAGGAGCAGAGCTGGGACGCTATTGCCCATTGGTTAAAAGTTACGTATAATTTATTATTTTCTGAAAGTAACAGTTTTTGCTTGCAATGAGCATGAGGGGTCAAAACACCACAGAAAACGATTGGTGTGGGTTTGCATTTCCAAGTTCAGCAGAATGGAAGAGCGTCAGCCCCAGACAAGATGAGAGAGAGGGAGTTTTCTTGATGTGTGTGCACTCATCAGTGCTCTGATGACATCTCTCATCCCAAGATGACTCGAGGTGGCGATACCTGTGGGGCCACTGGCAGTGCCTCAATCAAATGGCAGAGAGATTAATCTCTTTGGGGAAAGAAGTGACTTGGGTAGGAAATGTAAACCAATGGGAGGAGAGCTTCTTGCCCTTTAAAAAGTTTGAAGTGCAGAGCACCCTCACGAGTAGGGATGTTTTCTGCCCCCACTGTATGGTAATGCAGAAGGTGCTAGAGAGGGAGTACAAGAGGCGCATATTTGACTGGGTTTTTTTATGCAAACCGAGAGAGATTTCCAACACCACAGCGGGTGAGACTCCAATAAAACTGTATGCTGCTACCTGCCAGTACATTGCTGTGAACCGTAGGTGTGAGAAACTGGGTGGTGACAACTTACAAAAACTGACAGCATTCGTTTTCAATTTTTTCTTTCGCTTTAAATTTTCACTATAGCGCTTCTTATTCTTTCGACAAGATTGCCATACAAAAACGAAAACTTTTACAATATTCCATCAATACAATATTCCATCAATTAATTACAATTTTATTTTTATAGCACCCCAGCCCAGTCAAATGGCACTCCCAAGTGTTTCACAAGCATAAAATACAGTAATATAATATAAAATCCATTTTAAAACAATTTAACAAAGGAAGGTAAAGAGGTAGGGCAGAATATATTGAGGGGAATCAGGAGTGGATCCTAAAAGCACTGGCAGAATAAATAAGTCTTCGGGTGCTTATTAAAGGTGAGGAGGGAGGAACTGAGATAGGCAGCTGGAAGGAAAAAGTTCACACTGAATGGTCTGCCACAGCAAAGGCTAATCACTCACCGATGTAAGACAGGCATGGTGGCCAGATCCACAAACACAGTGGATGAAGTCCCTGGGTCACATTCAGACCCTTTGCTCTTGCACCCGATCCCTGTAGCCTCCTTCCTGTCATTCCACCCACTCCAGTGGCCTCTGTCTTATAATTCCACTCAGTTTGTCACTCCATCTTTTCCCTGTAGCCTCCTCCCTATTGTTCCACCTCCTCTTCCTGGCTTCCTTTTTGTCATTCCAAACATACACCCTTAATCCATCCCCATTCCCTATCAGAGATGCATGCAGCTCCATTGTTTTGCTTTACAACCCAAATACAGCATATTGTTACACGTCTCCATTCTTGGCATTTGTTTCCTCAGTAGTTTCCAACGGGCATTCCAGTTCAAGCATTTTAGTATGCCCCAGGATTCTGGCCTGTAATTGCCTCTGGTTTCCACATATCGATATGTCTGCTGGAATTGCACCTTAACTAAGATACTCCACCTCTGTTTGGCATTCTGCTGGCTTCTGGGGACTGACCCACACTGCTGCCCCTAGGGCCTTTTATTCAGCCTGCTGCAGAGTTGCCAATCAGCCCTGCCCTTGCAGACAAGCAGCTCCTGGGTTAAACATTTAGGGTGTGTAAGGGGGGGGGGGGGGGGAGAGGTGTTATAAGCGAAGGAGAGCAGGGATGGGAGGGGCTGGTCTGTAGTGAAGGATTAGAAATGCAGCTCCATCAATATGTCTCAGGAGCTACATTTTGAGTCGTCTATATTATTTCGTAAGTATTCTTTCCCATGTCTCATCCCAAGTGAACTCTACCATTTATGACCCCCTCTCTCCCAACTGCAACTGCAGCTGAGGTGGGGGTGGGAATGCGGGAACTGTTTATGTTCTTCCATGCATAAGACTGAGTCATGGTGGATTCTCTGGTGCGTACTGAGGGCTGAGCTCACCCTGTAGCATTTCCCAGTGACAGCACATATATAGTTTCTCCTGTGTGGATTCTCTGGTGTGTAGTGAGTGCCCTAACTTCTTCTGAAGTTTTCCTTGCACTCCTAGGATGTACAGTGCTTCTTTCTCGAGTGCATCCTTACTTTGAAAATAACAATTTAAAAAAATGAAATGAATCACACATGCACATAACGTCCCCTTAACCTAGAACAGGTTTCAACATTTGCCCTCCCAATTTTCTTTTCTGGCGCCTAACCTACAGGAGCAAATTGCAATTGCTGATTTCCCCCTTCAGATTTGCTCCTAGACCCTTGCATTTTGCTTACTATTGTGTAGGTGTCAATTGTGTATTGTGTATCTATTGTGTATGTAGGCATAAATATTGTGTAGCTTTTAGATCTGTAGTGCCTGTATCGAGTATACTCACTGTGTATTCGATACTCGAATGTGTACAATTTTAGGAGGTCCTTCCCCCAGGAAGCCCCACCCTCTGCCTAAACCAACTTAAAAGGGCAGTCACGATGCTGAACACAGGAATGGTAACGCTTTGTTGCTGTTGGAGGAGCAGAGAGAGTGTGCGTTGATGCCTGCAATGATTTTGCAATTACAGCGTCCCAGAGAAAAGGAAACCGCATCTTCTGAAATCTGCTGAAGTTGGGAGACTGATTTGTCCAGCAGTGCCTGGTGGGTTTGGGAGAGGATCCCGCACCAAAAAGACGAGGAGGAGCTGGGGCTGTGCTCATGTGACCGGTGGCGGCTGAGCCCGGGGCTGCCCAGAAATAGCTGCCCGCACAGCTGCTTTTCCCTTCCTTGAGACGGGGAGCTCGGGACTGGAAACCGAGGATTGACAGATTCCTTTGGAGGATGTGAAGTTGCATCGCCCCAAGCAGATGATGGCGATACGAGAACTGAAAGTGTGTCTGCTCGGAGTGAGTAGCAACAAAGCGGCGTGCGTGCGGGGGGGAGGCGGGTAAAGGGGGTTGCTGCATTATTGTGTTCATTCACTGGGGAGGATGAAATAGCCGGAGAAGCCACACGAGAGGGAGGGAGGAGGATGAATGCCAACCCTGACGCTCCCTGGAAAGTTTCTGCTTTGCAGGAGGACTCCCTTTGTCTTTGCTTTTCTTTATCCCTTACTTGTCTGGCCCTGGGATGAAGGAGGCTGACTTTGGTCTCTGTAAAGGATTTGTTTTGGCAGAGAGGCTGTTGTGCTAAGTAGACAGGCATCCCCCACTCCCCACCCCCTCTGGACAGTCTGAGGTCTCGTCCCCCTTCCACCATTTCCCTTCTTCGCCAGTTGGGGATTGGTTTTAATGTTTCTTGGCGGACACGGTTTCCAGTAGAAATAAGCAATACTATTTTACATGTCTTTACTGTCTGGGGTCAGGGAACTATATGCAAGTCTCAAAATGGAGTCTCACAAAACTTTAGGGTCCACTGTTGTGAAATTGCTCTTTTTGGTTTGGGAAGCAAACGTGGAAGAAGAATTGTAAAATCCAAACAAATTGTTTTAAAAAAGTAAATTTCAAGTAGTTAAGCAAAACCTTTTTTTTTTCTTATTTTTTTTCCCCCCCTGAAGTCAGCCAACAATACTTACCACAGCAAGCCTACCAAAGTGAGTCTTGTGCAGTGCACATAACTGTGTTGTCTGAACACCTCAGAGAGACTTCTGCAGCATTCACCTGGATTGACTTTAAAGCAAACATTGCCCCAAGTCTAGAGAGAATTTCCACTTGTCAATGTCTTTTTTTTTCTTTTTCCCCTTGAGCCTTTCCTACAATCCTATTTTTGTTAACACTGATCCAGCTGGGATGATGTTAACTCTGGGAGATTTTGTATATATATAAGTAGTTAAATGGCCCCCAATAAAAGTCAGGCAATGTAGTATTGTTACTCCCATGTGACCCTTGTTTCAAATACTTCTCCCCTAACCTCCCAAATCAGGCAATTTCCTGACATTTGCCATGTACTTTGTTTGATAACTTCAGTGGAATTACAGGAAAGATTAACTTGGCCTCAAACTCATTATAAGTGTTTCATTCCATACAACAGTAACTTCTTGTCAAACTGTTTATTTTTTCCACTTAATAGCTGAGAAAGATCTTTTCTTTTTCTCTCTCCTCCCCGCCCCCCCCCCCCCCCCCAAGCATCTGTGGAAAAAGTAGTGAATTATCAAAGTCTTGGAGCATATCTCCTAGTTTTCAACGTACGTATTTATGTAGATTTTTGTGGGAGAGTATTTGTGTGTGTCCATATTTCCATGAAACTTAATATAGAGAAAACCCTTTAAAATATGGTATGAAGGGGTCTGATTTTGGTCTCTCTAAAAGATCTGCTTTCCAGGAAGACTTTTGCAGGGAGGCTGTCATGCTAGTAGACAGGCATTTTCCCCCTCTGGACAGTCTGTGGTCCTCTCTTCTTCCCCCATTTCCCTTCTTCACCAGGTGGGGATTGGTTTTAATGTTTCTTGGCTGACACCATTTTCAGTTGAGAAAAGGGCCTTATCGTTCCTTTTACCTCTGGATTGCTGCACTAGAAAGGGCTTTTACCCTGTTTTTTCCCTACACAATCTTTACGAACTTTTTTGTGTGTGTGAGTAGCCACTTTTTTTTTTTTTGGGTAAGACTGATTCTACAGATTGTACTGGCATTTGCACC
This sequence comes from Sphenodon punctatus, assembly GCA_003113815.1. Taxonomy (NCBI): domain Eukaryota; kingdom Metazoa; phylum Chordata; class Lepidosauria; order Sphenodontia; family Sphenodontidae; genus Sphenodon; species Sphenodon punctatus. Next base: position 3,762,820 of record QEPC01012741.1, read on the forward strand.
AATGCAAAGTTTCTGTACAATGCTATTAATGCAGAACAGAAGCATTTTGGATGTACAGTACAAGTAAGTACACAAGGAGTAGAGAAATGGAGACTTTGTCCCGCAGTATTTTTCTGTCCTCAACTAAACAATTTTTATTTTTATTTTTAATTATATAGCTGGAAAAATATATATAGTTTACTGGAAGTTGAGAAATCTGTGTTAGAAGATGGATGCTGCTTTTGTCACAAATAGCAAGACCTGTAAATTTTGATGTTTACAGAGGCAAAAGCTGTGTCATGAAATGACATCTTTCACTGAAGAATTGTAAATGTTATTTAATAGCATATTTACAACTTTTGTTTTTTTTTATTTGAAAACGAGGAAAAGAATAGTCAGAGAGCAACTCATGTCCTGGGATTACACAACTCTTCAGTACATAAACAAGTGTCGGAGCATAGTTGAGGAAACACTTAGGAGTCACAAAGAGTTATGGTTACACTAACCTGCTAGCTATAGAAAGGCTTGAAAACCTGAAAACCATATCCTAGAAAACCATCCACTTCTGATCATAGTCCTCTCACTTGTTGTGGAGGCTGGCAGTCAGTTTTTCCAAGGCTATAATATCCTTCCTCTGGCAGAATCACTGGCCAGCTTCAGACACACTTTCAAAACAGGACAATTGAGTTGCTGCCAGAATGAACAAGTTAAGCCATTAATCTTCTCGGCTTAAAAGAACTCTCCTCAGGATGTCAATGCAACCCTCAGAATCTAACAAAAGGAATCCTCCAGTTATCATCTTAATAATTTGGGGGGTCTGGTATTGAGACTTTGTAAAATGGGATAGGCTCATCAACCACATACACATTGGACTTTCTAAGCAATCTATAACAGAAAATATCTAGATTGTCCTATCAGCTTTTAGCATGCAAACCAGCAGTTCCTTATCCTTGTAATCAACACAAACATTAAATCCTATTCTAAGCCCATTTTGCTGACAGTTCTAACACAAAGCTCTAGATTCTGTTCCTCGGACAGACTCTAAAGAAAATTGCCCTTCTCCACTGTTAGAAACCATGGGTCTTGAACCAACATCTGCGGGAGTTTCCAGGCAATGGCCTGACATATCAAATATGGCTTAGAGTGGGTCTCCTCAGTAACCTACTCCTCCAGTTCTCCCACATTTAAGGTTGCCCAACAGAAGAGGAAGTTAGGTGAAACAATTTTTAAGGCTTCTTTGTTGGAGACTCTCTGGGTGTCTTCAGATGAGTGCCTCCCCACCCAGTACCCACCATGCTTGTCCACCCCAGTGGTAAACAATGGTTAACCAGTGAATACTGGGTGGGTAATGCACTTGTCTGAAAACACCCTCTGCCTGTTCTGGTTCCCTGCTTGCTTGTATACTCTTTGATCCTTCCTTTCCTATTTCCTTTCTATCCATCCCTGAATCTCACTTCCTGCCTGCTACCTGTCTACATATCAGCCCTTGCTCTCAGCTTTTCTCCAGCCAATGAACTCGTCCTTGCCCTCGGCCTTCTTTGGACTGATCGTCCTGACTGTTTTCATGGCCTCGCACTTTGGACTGTCCCTCTTCTTGTTCGTTTGGTTTAGCTTGGCTTTACCTTTGCTTTTGACCCTGTGGCCTGTATCCTGAAGTTCTTTCTGGATAGTCCCTCTGGTTTGCTTTTTGTGTTGTCCACTTGCTCTTACCTTCCTGATATTATAAGTTTGTCCTGCAACATCAAGATTGCTTCCTGATTTGTCCTTTTGACTTGGCTGCTTTGCTTCTGGCTACAGTCCTGATCCTTACTGACTTTTCTAAGATCCTGGTCCTGCCAAGCTTCCCATGACCTACCTATCTTACCTGAAATTAGTTCCCATTCATCATAATCTCCTTTTTCCAAAGCCAAGCTTGGGAAACAATGAAGTTCTGATAGATTCCAGCCATTTCTGTTCAGGGTGTTACCTGGATGGTCTTGCATATTATTATGCTTGGACACCCAGGACCCTTCTCATTTGCTCTTCCATAGGCAATTTTAGGCAGTTAAAAAAAGAGAATTATGTTGTCGTGGCCAAACCATTGCTGTTGATGCCTTTTGTAGTATTGTAGTCATACTTTTCATGTTGCTCTTCATGTTAGTTCTTCTGCAGATGAGTGCTCATTAATTTGAGTTGCAAAAAGAGGCCAGGGTCAAGCCACACAATTTACCTGTGGGGAATGATCTCTTGGCTACTGTGAAGCCAGTTTTGGCATTTACCTTCAAACCCCTACCTTTGTGTGGAGGATATGTTGAGAGAGAAGTTTAGAGAAGAGGAAAGAATGAAGGTATATGTAATTCTGCCAATTTTTAATTTAATTTGACATAGTCTCAGTTTACTTGCTTTCATTTCATTCTCATAGAACTGCTTCACATACTAAATCATTAATCCTAGAAGGCAGTAGAAGTAACATAAAATATATTCTGTGCACATTTGTGATGAAGTGGCTAAGTGCACAGTACCTGGACTGGAGGGGAGGGGGAGGCTCCATTCTCACGTCTTACCTTAGCCAGAAACTCATGAGGTGACCTTGGGCCAGACACAATATTCTCACAGCCTAACCTACCTCACAGGGTTGTTGTAAGGATTAAAAGTTGTGTTTAATTAGTTTTGTGTGAAGGTCTGTGAACCACCCCGAGCTGCTCCATGAGCAGGAGGGCATGGGATAGAAAGGCTCAAAAATAAATAAATAAGTGCTCCGAGTGCCATGGCAGAGGGGGCCCTATATAAATATTCTGAATTCACTTAAACGTCAGTAGCCTGGCCAGTGTCTGCATTTCTTTACAACATGGAAGTTGCAGGGCGTTTGCGGACTTAAAATCATGCATTTTTAAAGTCCAGTTAGCTAACTCTCTGACTAAATCTTAGTGTAGAGGAGATAAGAACTTTAAATTTTACTTTATGTAGTCATGGTAAACCTCATCCCTTGCATCATGGTTGGCCAATCAAGCTGAAAGTTCTTACTCTGTAAATGTTAAGAGACTGCTTCTCCCGGCAAGCGCTCTATTCAAAGGTTGGCAATTTCTTTAGTGGTTGCCACATGACAATTGTGTCAGAATGTGGTCAGCATCAATTGCGGAAAGCTGTGGAAAGACCTGCAGAAAACAAAGGCATGAGCATTCAGACCCTGTGCAAGGGTGAATCTTACACTGTAAAGAAAGGACAATCAGAAAACACAAGCAAATCTCATAGCACAAGGGTAGATGGAACCATTGGCATGACATCATAGGGCAGTTGTTGTGAAGGTGGAATATTTCTGAATCGCTAGCAAGGTACCTTTAAAAGAAATCACTAGTACACAATCAATACTTATTCCTAAATGGTGAATGTTAATATTCCCATTTTATTGCTTAATTGTTCAAAGTTTGAACTACTAGAAATGGTGGTATTTACACTCATTTATTGTGTTTCGTTTTTATTGGGAGGGGGGCAGTAACCAAGAACGCTCAGGTCAATATTAACTGGGAAACTTTTCCCCTTTGTATTTGTAAGTAAAAGCTTAGAAACCTCAGATAGCCTTTTATTTAAAAATAAAAGGCTATTATGAAGGCCATGTTCAGATTCTGGCAATAGAGACAAAAATGCTCTTGTAACTAAACATTTAAATAATGAATCTGCTCAGCCCAGAATTCTGCAGAATCCAGATTTATTTATTTGTTAACCCTGGCTTTTTTGCTGCCTGGGATTGTCTCCAACTCTTTGTTCATTTCTTCAAAACCCTGCAGGTGGAATCATTTTCCTAGGGAGGTTGTAGGCTCTCCCATCATTGGAGGCTTTAAAAAAGAGGCTGGACAGCCATCTGTTGATGCTGTAATTGTAGTCATCCAGCATCTAAGCCGGATGACTCTCAAGGTCCCTTCAAACTTTCGTTCAATTATGTTGTGACCTGAAGCAGCCTTCTGTGGAAAAATACATTTGGAGGCCAAATTCTGCTTTTGGCTACATCTCTACAACAGAAATGCATGTGTGTAAAAGAGAGCTGGATGTGACCCATATGTTTTGTAATTCACTTTGACAGGGAGCAAATTTCAAACCTAAATGGAAAAACTTCATCCTGTAGCATGCACTTAGGTTGGGAACTCATTTCCAGGGGATGTGGCTGAAGTAAAAAAATTGAGTGCGATTCAAAGATGAGTAGGTAGCAGACACGTAGGGTGAAAACAGATGTGCACCTTAATTCCACTTTAACATTTCTTATGCATGTTGCAGGGCTGCATAGGGCGCCAGTACAGCCCTGCAACATGCATAAGAAATGTTAAAGCCGAGTTATCTGCATTTCTGTTTTCACCCATAGTTGGAAATTTGAGAGTGTAATTACATAGTAAAAACAGGGTCTTGCATATGTGTAGTATATAATTTGTTTTAGCACCAATGATGGCATGTCTTATGGAATGACAAAAATATAGATGACTATAATGGTTAACTACCAGTTTTGGAGAAAGTTATAAAAGCTCAGGGTTCAGGGCCAAAGCCAGTCTTTATTAACTTCATTTATTTATTTAGACTTATCTGCCGCCTTTCCCACAAAGGCTAAGGGCAGCTCACAATCAACCAACAATAATGAAATTTAAGCGAACTCCACCGTCCCCACAGCTCTACCCACAAACCTATTCAACCCTTAACCCTGTCTGCCAAATGCCTTTATAAATAGAAAAGCTTTACACCGCCACCTCCGGAAGATGCTTAGGCTCATGTTCAAACAAACCTCCTGGGGAAGTGAGTTCCACAGAACCAGGGCAGCGACCAAGAATGCCTTTCTGTGCACCCCATCCTATGGACAAGGGTAACCAATGGAACCTGCAAGAGGGTGTTCCCAGCCGACTGTAGGAACTGCAGTGGGACATGGTAGGACAGGTGGTCTTTCAGATATGCAAGACCCAGACCATTTATTTATTTTATTTATATTTATTTCAAAATTTGATGCCCCACCCTCCCGCACAGCAGCTCGGGGCGGCTTACAAGCACAATAAATACTCACAATAAAACCTTTAAAATCCCCCAAACAGGTGGCCTTTAAAGGTCAAGGCCAGAACCGTGAATTGTGCCCAGAAAGCTATAGGTAGCCAGTGCAGACATCGGAGCGCTGGTGTAATGTGCTCCTGGCGAGTCGTCCCCGAGAGGAGTCGAGTCGCCTCATTCTGCACCAGCTACAACTTCCAAACAGTCATCAAGGGCAACTCCATGTAGAGCGCATTGCAGTCATTCAGCCGTGAGGCGATGAAGGCTTAGATGACAGTGGCTAGATCCAAAATGGAAAAAAAAGACTGCATTCTCTTCACCAGTTGGAGTTGGTGAAATGCGCTCCTGACCGCTGCCGTAACCTGACAATCCAGGCACAGCAAGGGGTCCAGAAGCGCTCCAAGGTTGTGAACCTGACTGACCAGAGGGGGCCAGACCCTGTTAATAACAGGTGTCCCAATCCCTTCCAAGTCATAAGACCGGCCAATCACTTCAGTCTTGTTTGGATTCATCCGCAAGTGGCTCACCCTCATTCAGTCCCTGATAGCAGCCAGGCATCGGGTAAGCACCAAGACTGTAGTACCTGGGTCGGAAGAAAAAGAGAGGTAGAGCTGGGTGTCATTGACATATTGACGACACTTCATCCCAAACCTCCAAATGACCTCACCCAGAGGCCTCGGATACTCATTGAACAAGAGGGGAGACAGAATAGAACCCTGCAGGACACCACTGAGGAGGGCTGGAGGGGACGACTTTAGGGGTTAAGATGTGACATTAGTAGACTGTCTCCCAGCTGCAACTGGGGGGGTGGTGGTGGGGAATGAGGGAGTCTTCTCGATTCTTGGATATATAATAAGATTGAAGCTCACACTGGAGCTTTTCCACATAGTTGAAGCATTTATAGGGCTCCTCTCCTGTGTGGTGAAGTCTCTGGTGTGTAGTAAGGACTGAACGTGCTGAGGTTGGACTTGAAAAAATATATGTCCTCTTTCTTAAACCTAGTTTTAACTCTTGGCCTCTGTCTCATTTTCAGTGTCTTGACATTTCCTCTGCTAAAGGAGCATCTTAGCTATGCTTTTTAATTCATCCACCAGAAAATGGCTTTGCATATTGCTCACTAGTTAATAAATAGCTATTGAAAGTACATTAGCAGTACGCCTGGGTAGCTAAGCTATGGGGCAGCTATGTTGTGGGTCCTGGGTTCAATTCTTCACTGTACCTTTGTGTTGCATCTTTGCTAGTTTTTTTTAAAAACACCAGGAAGCAGCTCCAAGTTCCTAAGATAAAGATAAGGTGCACAGAAAGCACAGTTATTGGAAGTGAAATTCAAACTTTCAGCTTTCTATGCTCTAGGTTAGGGAACATACTCTAAAACTACAGACCATCTGTTATTTTTCTTTCTCTCCTCTTGCATCCCATCCCCACAAAAGCAAGACCATGAGCCTTGCAGTTGGGACTGTTGGGGAACTAGTCTGAATCTGCCTAGTTCGGGGTTCTTGCTGGATCTGTGTGTTCAGACTCCCTAGGGAAACTGAATACAGATGAAAAGTATTTGACTCCAGAGATAATAGTTGTGGCCAACAGCTTTCTTAAAGCTATGCACCAAAAATATTTTTTCAAATGGTGCACAGATGGGAAGGAGAACAGTAGATGAGGAAGGAGGATTCAGAGGTGGGGAAATAGGAGGGAGAGGAGCATTCAGGGCACTGATGCGAAAAAGCGGCAATGGGAGGATGGGGTCCAGACTTCATTAGTGACTATTATACTTCTGGCAGTGCACGCACATCAAGAAAATTCTCGATCTTATTTGGATCCCAGTCTCTCATGTTGTCTTGAGCTGACACTCTTCTGCACTGTTTAACTTGTAAATGCAGCACTGTTGTGCACTGTCTGCACGCTCATCATGCATATGTGGTACTTAATACATGTGCCACCCTATGAGTGCATAGGCTGCCTTGGAGGATGAGTCTACCAGTTCACTCTGTACATCAGGCCTCACCCAAATGTCAGCAAAGGCCAACATATCCATCACCCCCCAAATTTTGTGGGTTCCATACCCTGGGAGGCCACAGCAGTCACAGACATAAGCTGAAGCCATTGGGCTTTCTTGGGCAAACAGAAGCCAACTACACATTAGGTAACTGGTCCCATTGGTTGAAAACAGACATGCATGTTAACTCTGCTTTAGCACCACTTTAATATATCTTATGCATGTTGCAAGGCTGCATAAGGGTGCCAATATAGCCCTGCAACATGCATAAGCAATGGTGAAGTGGTGTTAAAGCAGAGTTATGTGCATGTCTGTTTTCACCCATTAACTACCTTTTTAGGGGATGATGTCTACCTCCCTGGTCTCTCTGGCTTTCTAAAGCCACTCAGCAGTTTTATTTGTTCTGAGCTCTACTTTGCCTCCCTGCCCTGTCAGTTGTGCTTTTCCATGATTGTCATCTGTCGTAACACTTTTCATGTGGGGATCTTTGTGGTGCTCTATGAATGTGTGTTCTTTACGTAACTTCCTGTTTTCCCATCCTGTATTACCCCCCCACCCCCACCCCTTTCACTATAATGATGGTGTTCATGTACAGACCGTGGGGATGTTTTTGGTCAACCCGTGATCTCTCTTGTTCTATATGCTTGTGTTTGATGCATTGTAGCCTGTAGGTTGCTGTGCCAAAAAATTCCTAATTCTAACCTAACGTAGTCAAACAACTGGTAGCAATAGCTTTCTATGGTGTTATGACCCCTCATGTTCATTTCAAGCAAACAATTTCAAAAGATAAAAAAATATTAGTAGCTTTTAACCAGTGGCAGCTCTGCTCCCACATACATTACAAGCACAGTCATCTCTATTGCCTTGCAGATCCCACCATTTGCCAATTTCTTAACATTCAGTGGGGCAGAATTGCTTGGGTGGCAGGTGAGCTTTTTCCCTATCCTCCTGCAGATCCAGCTGTCAAGGAATGTTTGCAGGAGGCATACAGGAATGATTGGGTGAAAACAGACATGACGCTAACCACCCTTTAACCACCCTTGGTGGCCATCATACATTTATGCATGTTGCAGGGCTGCATAGGTCACCAATACAGCCCTGCAACATGCATAAATAACCACCAAGAGTGGTTAAAGGGTGGTTAGCATCATGTCTGTTTTCACCCATTGGCGAGGGGGGAGGTTTACCTGGTGTAAGTGCAGTAAGGCCTCAGATGCGTTCCCTGTGGGGTGGATTGCTGAAGGAATCAGGGCAGGTGGTCACATTCCATGTAAGCTGGTATGAACTGCTGATAGGGTTTAGGAAATGGCAACTTGCCTCCAAGCAATAGTGCTCACAGTCGTGGGGTGCTGGTTGTTGCCTGGCTGTTGGTGTGAGCCATGCCTTGTGTGATTGTAATCCTCCACAAGTTGTTCCTGAGAATACAACTCAGAAAGAGTAAGTGTCGGGCACGTACTGCCAACTAGGAGGAGCTGAGAATGCATTTTTGAAAATGGCATGGTGGCCTTTTAAGGCAGATGTTATGCACACACCATTAAGAGTGATTTGGAGGGAGGGGACAGGCTGAGTAGGAAGTGGCACTGGTCACTCCTTGGAATGCTGTAGGCTTTTTGTCTGCATCTCTATTGTGCAGGTGGAACTGTACGCGCGGAAGCTGCATGCAACCTAATTGATGGGATGCCGTGCGGACGTGGGTACACATTCATCCATGTTTGGTGGGCTCCATGTGCTCCCCGACCCCTCCTTCAGTGGAGGATGCATGTCCGATGGGTCGGGTGGTGGTCACATGGTTTGTGGGGACAAATACCCAATAAATGGACAGGTGGACACCAACCTGGTGTGGGCTACCATCTTGCTTGTTAACCTTGTTAACCTCCTTAGACTAAGCTTTGTGAGAGTTGGGGGACAGAGTTGTCTTGTTCCATAAGAGTGCTGCTTTCTTCTCTTCTATTGCATTTGTTTTCTCCCAAAGGTTTAGATGCTCAGGGTTCTCCTTAACCATCTTAGTAAATGTCACTTACAGTGGAGTCTGCTTAAGACAAAAATATTAAGTCCAACTACAAATACTAGAACCCATGCACCGCCCGAGTTCTTGTATCGCCTCTGAAGCATATGTATTGGCCACTGTTTGGGACTGAATATGCAGGACTGCTGCTTAGTGCCTGTCATCCCGTGTACCCAATTCAAAACCTGATAAAAATACAAGTAAATTAAAGCTTTTGTTGCTAATAACTAGACTAGAAAAGGGCTTCCTTTGTGTAGTTTATTGAAGGAAACTCTGGTGATCTGTCTTTAACATATTTCTAAAATTTGGTTTGCCACCTGAAGGCTTGTTGAATGATGAGGTTATAACCATGTGCAAGTTTGGTCTATTCTGTCTGCCACATCATATTTCTGCATTTTCTTTTTTCAAAGTATTACAAAGTACTTATGTGGTGGTACTTTCCTGCCTCATCAGCATTGAATAATGAGTTGTTCTCATTTCTTGCTGATTCAGAGAATAAAACCCCATCCTTTTCCATATAAAAGGAGGAAGTGGAATCAGTAGTCAATTTGACTAGCTAAGCGCTGTTTGCATGCCATCTGTAGCTGTGCTAAAAAAACCTAATGCTCAAGCAATTTGCATGAAGGAAATAAATGACCATCCCCTTGAGGAATCTCCTTGTAAAAATTCTTAAGTCATTTCAGCTGGACACCAGCTGACTGACTTTTTTAAAAAAATAACCCCTTCTTTCATGTTTGCAAGATGAAGCACTTTTAATCTATGTATTATCCTAGCCACTTAAGGTGTGTTTCATTAGACAATCAGAGAGGAAGTGAATGGTTTGTATATATTTTAGAAAATGGTGCATATACATTTTGGGGAGGGGGCGAGAGAACCCCCAAACCCCCAAGATATACTGCCTACAAAGTATCATTTAAGCCAGGATATTATTATTTATTGAAGTAGTGCCATATAGCACCATTTATTGAAGTCGTGCATCAGGGTTCCGTTCTACAGTGCTGAACACAAACACATAATTGAAAGATGGTCCAAGCTCTGCTACTGTCTCCCATTAAGCAGGACTTCCTACTCTGGTCGTTTCCCCCTCTTCTGGTAACTAGTTAAACAGAAAAAGATCCTGAAGAAAGCAGCTAGATGGTAGCCTTTGGTTATAGGAATTAAATTAAAAGTTCTGGTGCGCTTTGAAAAATTTCACTGTGGCCATTTTCATGGTTTAATATTCCAACAACTTATCTATTTGGTGTTCTCTCTGTTCTGTGCCGTACCAATAAATATTTCTTTAAGAAGAGTTTGTTTTCTTCTGGTCTATCTGGGGAAATCAGAATTCTGGAAAGAACTGTAACTCTGCCCTTCAGAGCAGAGCTGGCCTGAGGACCTCCTGTTCCCCCTCTCCTTGCCTGCATTAACCATCTGGTGCTTGCAATGCAGATGGCCGAGTGCTCCTATTGCCTACTGTTTAGCTGAGTGAGGGAGCACAGGAGTGCTACTCTCACTAGCCTTCCACGTCATATACTCAGGCTTGGCGTGCAAGCAGATGCAGCAGCATGCCTGTTCCTCACCACTCAGGAAGGGAATAGGAGCATTACTTCATCCAGCTTGCACTGCAAGCCTGAGTGGGGGGAAGCAAGAGTTGGGCCCCCAGCCTCACCTACTGGTGACAGCAATGAGGGGTCCACCATGCAAAGGTTTTAAGAGTGTGTGGAAGGCTGGGTGTTTTTAGACAAATACCTCCCCACACAGTACCCACCGTGCTTGTTTGAAAACTCCACTGGTAACCAATGGTTAACCAATAGGCACTGGGTGGGTAATGTGCTTGTCTGAACACACTTGGTGTCATCTCCTTTCTGCATACTTCCCCAACAGTCTAGTTAGAAGGGAGAGTTCTTCTTTTGGTGCTGCATCTAGGGTGGCCACAACTCCCCTTTAAAAGAGGATGCTTTTGAAAAATACATGTTACAGGGCTGCATTGGTTTCAGTGCAGCCCTGCACCATGTATTTTTCATAAGTGTCCTCTTTTAAAGGGGAGGTATGGCCACCCTAGCTGCATCCCGCTGTCCCTCTTTCAGGAGTCAAAGTCCTTTCAGGCCAGTACTCTAGCTTCAGCAATGCTGGCACCTCTTTCCTAGCTGCCTCCCAGGAAAAGCACTCGAGAGGATGGAATGGCCAACTAAACGGAATGGTAAGCAGGAGAGCTTCTGTCCCTCTTTATGCACTTAGAAAGTTGGTAGGTATGCAAGTGCATGAGGGGGGGGAAGTTTCCTGGCTGGGGGAGCAGGACTTGTCCCTCTTTGGCTGCTTGAAATTGTTAGGAAGTATGCTTCTGCAGCCGTGCCACAGAAGGCCTGAGGTTATTGGTGTGCATGTGAGAGGGGGAAATGACCTAAGTGTAAAAAACACCATTATATAGTCTTGGAGGAGAGCCCAAATGACTGAGGGAATGTCTAGGTAAGAGCGCAGCAAGTGCTAGCCAAGACATGTTGAAATGCTCATGTAGGCAGGCTACTTCATGTTTAAACATGTCGGCTAGCCCTTTGGATGATACAGGGCTTACCTCAACTAGCTAATGTATCTTTAAACATGGGGTAACCTTTCTATGCAAGTATTTTAGGTAACATCTCGGTTAACGACGACGTGTCTTAAAATCATGGCTAGGGGAGTGTTCCTATCTCCTACTGTTCAGCTGGGTTATGTGGTCCAGGAATGCTCCACCCTCCAGCCCACAAAACTGAACACTGCCAGATAAAATATATTCCCTTTGGAGGCTACCTTTCAGCTATAGGGTTAAGTTTAATGGTTATTTGCTTATTACTAGGAATTGCTTGTGTTGGCATAATGCTTTAAGGCCTAGGAAATAACAAGCCTGAGCTGCTAACTTGACATTAGTTAAGACATGTCGAGGGGAGAGATCTCTCTCTGAAGGAAGTGGGCAAAAATGAACAGGCATTCGCTAAACTAGAGGGAGATAAGACACTGATCGGTTGAAATAGAGGTTTTTACCTTATTTAGGTAAAGGTAGCATAAGGATCATTAAAGTTTCATGAGTAATCGTAGTGACATGCTATATTTGAGTTTCCATGGTCAAAGTGGTCTATAAAATATGCCCTTGGGTTGAAGTGCTTTGCTTGCGCACACCAAGACCTGAGTCCTGACTGCCACCTCTGCATTTGGACAGTGCCGTTAACAACCAAGAGAAATTTCTCTGTTTCCATCCTAATCCTATCAGGGAAGGTGAGCTGACTGTCTCAAAAGTAACTGGCCATTCTTCTGAGATGGCTTTGGTGTAGAATCTCTATGTTAAGATTTAAGGATTTTAGATAAATTTCTTCTTCTTGAGTGATGATAGGAACCAAGATTAATCATCTTGTGCACTACTGGAAAGTATTCCTCATTTGCTTTTCCTGTATATGTAATCTGCTTCCTACCTCTGACAATATTCAAGCAACTGATTCTCTGTATTGCTAATCTATTTTAAGTAAAGTGGGTCAAATTATCTTTCCTCTGTGTTGATTTCCTGTGGGGTGAAGGAGGTAAGTTGGACGACACCTCTAATCTTTTGACAGGAATTTCCCCCCCTTAACTTTACTTCCTATACCTTCGGTAAAATTGTAGTGGCTGCTGGAAATCTGTGTTACGCTTTCTGCAGTGAGAAGGTGGTGGTTCTCATAGTAAGCAAATCCCAATTTGCTAACTGAGTTCTGAGGGGTGAATGCTTGCAGGATCAGTCCCTCAAGAAACCATACAGGTCCATACAGGGTCTTAGCTCTAGCAGTGCCATTCATTGTATTACATGTGTGATCCTTCACCAATATAGACATAGTCCAATATCTCAGAGATGTAGGGCTTCCTGAATATTCCAGGTATAGTCCCTTCTGAAACCAATCAGTCTGCAGTCCTCTTTGTAATGGGCATCTACCCACAGGCCCTGCCCCTGCTGGCCAGGCACAACGCCTCTTGACACCAGCATCTGAGGCAGACTCTCCCACAGCCCCTCTCCCTTTGGCCAGTTCTGTCTTTTCAAGCTTCTGGGCTGGGCCAGCTCCACCCAACCCAGCTGACTGGCCTCACTCAGTCATTTACTCAGCAAGCTTCTAGAGGCTTGCACACCTGTTGCACACCTGTTTCCAGTCTTGGGCCTTGGTTCTTTCGTAAGCAGCCTCAACACTTGCACTTCTCTTTAGCACCCACTCGGGGTGCTGTTCTTTACTAGCAGGTGTACCTGTGCCTTTTATAGCGGCACTAGTCTCTTAAAAGGGCCAGGCTGTTCGCAGCACGGTGCCCTATTACAGCTAGCAAGTTAACATGAAAAATGGAGTAAATTGCTCAATACCTCTTTATTGTGTGTTTGATACTATTTTGTGTGCTACTTGGCAGATCAGAGAGATGGTGTGGTTGCCATGTTCATCCCAAGTGATGGAGATGGAGACAGAGACAAGGTGGCTTAAATTATACCTTTTCTGGGACCAGCTGCTGTTGGTGAAAACGAGCAAGTGTTCAGGCCACACTGGACCTTTCCTCAGGCATGTAGCATAGCCAGTCATAAATTATATAAACTGAACAAATTTAGGGCAGGTACAGAAGGAAACAGAAATGGTTGGGAGTGGGTAAGATGAGAGGCGTTTTTAAGCAAGAGCCACGGGAGGGCGGGCCATGGCCACTGAGTGGTGCAGCTGTGGGGACACCACTGTCACACGAGCAGTTGGACATGTGGATGGCTATACGTGGACGTGTCTTGTTTAAAAACACCCAAGGAAAAAACAAAATTGGGGGAGGGAGGGAAGGTTAGGAGAGATGCCAGATATTTAAAAATAGTTATAAAACATATATACTGGTGAAGGAGAAAAGGACCAATGAGCAGTGATAAGCACATAGATGGCAGAGAAGATATCTCAACCACATTGCAATGCAGGTCAGGGCACCCTGCTTGGATGTGGCCTAGATGTGTTAATTGGGTTATAAGCATTATTCTTGACCCAAAGGCACATTTTAATGCACAATTAGATTAGTTTTTCTCTAGCCACATGTGCTGCGCAGAACAGAGTTGACAGTACAGCCTCTACCCTAATTTAGTAAGCCTAGAGCAGGAGGGGTGGGGTAGAAAATTGTTTTAAATAAAATAAATATCTAAATTTGCAGTAAAAATGGGGAAACTCTGGAATTAAGTAATAAAAGGTCTTAAGCAGAATTTAGTCAATGATATTGCAACAGTAGAAACACCAAACTTTAAGAAGCACACATGTGTTCTCCAGACACCTACTCCTGTTAGAAAGAAAGGCGAAAGGCTAACTTGACTCTTAAATTCTCTGCCATTTGAGCACTAGCAACAATTGCAGCAGTGCCTTCGTCCCTTCCCAGTGCCTAAGCGCCTTCGTCCCTTCTCACTTGCTGCCCCCCATGCCTGGAACTCCCTCCCTGTCCACATCCGCCTTGCCCCCTCCCTTCATACCTTCAAATCTCTCCTTAAAAC
>QEPC01012741.1:3783433-3797828 GCA_003113815.1 Sphenodon punctatus
CTATAGTACTGGCCCTTACCACAGCCTCTGGCAGTAGATTCCACAACCCAATTATAAGCTGAGTGAAAAAATATTTTCTTTTATTTGTTTTAAACTTGCCACCCATGACTTTCATGGATTGTCCCCTAGTTCTAATACTAGCTGAGAGGGTAAATAAATTTTCCTTGTTTATTAGTTCCACACCACTCATGATTTTATAGACCTCTATCCTATCACCTCTAAGTCATCTCTTCTCCAAGCTGAAGAGCCCCAGCCTACCAAGCCTCTCTTCATACAGGAGCCCTTCCATGCCCTGGATCATTTTTGTTGCCCTTCTCTGTACTTTTTCTAGTTCAGCTATATCTTTTTTGAGATGAAGCAACCAGAACTGCACACAATATTCAAGGTGAGGTCACACCATTGATTTGTATAGAGGCATTATGATATCCTCAGTTTTATTTTCTATCCCCTTTCGAATAATTCCTAATGTTCTGTTTGCTTTTTTGACTGCTGCTGTGCACTGCAAGACCCTCCTTTTTGTATGCCTCTTTAGCCCCGACCACTGACTGAAAGGTCGGCAACATTCTTACCTGCAAAGATGTAATACACGGAGACAGGGGGTGCCTTCAGACAGACCCAGGGGTGACCATCCCTGGGTCTTCTCAGCAGCTCACAGTCTGCCCATGTGTCCCCTTTTCCCCCATAGAGCTGTGGGTGGACCAGCAGCCACTCTAGGCTGCCGCCTACAGCTCTATAGCCATTGCAGGGGCAACCTGCTGCCAAGAGCCGAGCCGCAGTGTCTGTCTGTCCCTTAGACGGACCACTGCTCTTCCCCCAGACGGTGCTCCAGGTACAGAGGGTTGACTCTGCTCGTGGTGTTCCAGGATATTCCAGAGCATGGTGAGCAGAGCTGGCCCGGAGCAGGTGGCTCCTGCTCTGCTCCTTCTCCACCTCACCGCAGGGTGACCCACCTTTATGCAAATGGACCACTCGGGGGTGGGATGGAGTAGGTGTCCATCAAAAGGCACACAGGGTCATCTCTATATGCCACAAAGTTAATTATGTTAGAGATGTGAATAAGATAATTGTACCATGAACATTGCTCATGAATCAATAAATGCCGTATATTAATGAATAACTCAGCAAACACAACAGGCCAGATCCACTAAATCTATACAGGTTTTGTACGGGGAAGTATCCTGTAAAAACCTGTGTGCAATAGCAAGGTCCTCCTTATACCAAATAGTCTGAATCTTCACTTACCCTGTGTTGGAGCTTCTGACTCTGGATGCAATCCTCCACCACTAAAGTCAACAGCAGCTGAGCCATTCACTGTACCCTAAATGGTATAGGCCCTGGCTATATTTGAGACCTATTCCTGGGTCCTCACATTGATGGTTATCTGTCCTCAGAAACCACCCGCTGTTTGGGGATCTTTCCATCGTGTCTTAAGATGATGAGCGATCAGGCCTTGGACCCCTTTGTGTGGAACTCCCTCCCACTGGATATTCATCGTAATTCCTCCCTCCTTAACTTTAAAAAAAAAAACCCCAAACCATGAAAACTCATTTATTCTCTTAGGTTCTTTTAGAATCCACTGCCAGTTCCCCTTAATGTAGTCTGGCCTTCCTCTTTACCTTCTCCTTTTAAATTGTTTTCAGTTGATTTTATATTTTTTATATTAAAGTACTCTGAGTTTGGGTAGGAGAGTGCTATAAAAATAAAATTATTATTAATTAATGAATTGAGGATTACACCTTAGACTGCTGTCTACATGTGCTAGTACCGTTCACTCCTTGACTGCTCACTTTTGACCCTTTGTCCAGAGCCAGTATGGTGTAATGGGTAAGTGTGCAGTACTTGATCTGGGGGGCTAGAGTGGGGACCCTGGTTCAAGACTCCACTTAGCCAGCAACTCATTGGGTGACTGTGGGCCAGTCACAATATTCTTTCAGCCTAACCTACCTCACAGGGTTGTTGTGAGGATTAAAAGTTGTGTTATATGTAAAGCTCCCTGGGTCCCGTGGTGGCAGGGTGTGTGTGTGTGTGTGTGTGTGTGTGTGTGTGCGCTACATCAAAATAAAGATTATTATCTCCTAGAAGAAAAAAGACTGCAACTCCTTCTTTTCCCTTGCCTTTGCCTGTTTTCCATTGCTGTGGGCCTTGCATAGTCCTTTTCACCAATGCAAAGTAGGTGCAAAATTATCCCATATCAGAATAGCTACACCTAGGGTGCTTTCAGATGTTACAAACAGAAGCTATAAAAGCACCCCAGTGGTAACCTCTTCATGACTGACCATGGAGTTTATTTGTGATGCCTGAACTGTTGTACCCCATAAAAACAGTTGGAAATTGTGATATCTGAAAGCACCCCATATTTGCTCTGGTATAAGTGGTACAGGACAACAGTCAGGCAGTATTGGTACTGCCTGTTCCTTCCTCTCAGCTTCTTCATATGTAACTTATTTAAAAAGAGACTTTTAATCTCTCCACTTCAGAAACATTTTATAAATGCTTCTTACCATGCTCTAAACCATTTTGAACATTGGGAGTAGAGGGGTTAATTCCGTTCCACTTCAGGGAGCAGTAGGTAAACCCAGAGCTTAATTTCTTAAAAAATGAGTTGCTGGGGCCAAGACTGTCCCAGAAGCCATGGCTCTGGTCCCAGAGCTTATCAGAGCAGGGAAATGAACTCTAGTCTCCAGCAAGCAACCCAACCACTGAACTAACCTGCCTCTCTATTTTATTTTTTTATTTTTAAAATAAATTTATACCCCGCCCCTCCTGCAACGCAGCCTGGGGCGGCTTCCAACAATTTTAAATACAATAAAAACAATTTAAAACACTCATAATAATAATATTAAAATATTAAAACAGGGCTAAAGTCATGAATATAACAAACAGAAATAGGTGGGGGAGCTAAAACCCCTCACCCTACCCTCCCTCCCTCCCAAAGGCCTGAGCGAACAGCCAGGTTTTGCAACTTCGCCGGAATGTCAACAGGCTAGGGGCCAGGCGAGCTTCCTCCGGAAGGGAGTTCCAGCCACCGAGAATGCCCTCTCCATTGTGGCCCCCCACTTAACACGGGGGACCTCCAAGAAGGCACCTGTCAAACCGCGGGCTCGCCAGCCCACCCCCGACGCCGGCTGCCGGCAGAAGGCCACGTCCCCTCAAGCCCAGACTCAGGGCTGGTACCTGGAGCGCCGCCGCTGCTGCTTGTGGTTTCTCCAGGGCCGCATGGAACGTGGCAGGCGGGGCCTCCTGTGGACACTCAGAGGCCCCGCCCCCTGCTACTCCGCTCTGAACGCCTGCGGGCGCGTGCTGGGGGCGGAGCTAGCCCTTCTTCTACTGCTGGGTTACAGAGCTCTGTGCCGGTGAACAGAGCTTGTGTGTCTGTGGAGACTGGCCCCCTTGCCTGACAGATAAGTGCCTTGCTTCCTTGAGTGTTTTGTATTGTTGCTTACCGATTGTTCCTTATTACGTGTTCCCTTAAACCCCCCTTTGTGCCTNTTCCTTATTACGTGTTCCCTTAAACCCCCCTTTGTGCCTGCCCTACCTGGATACTAGAGAGCATAATTCTTGCTATACGTGGTGTGTGGAAGAACCTCCCACCCACCCCCTTTTTCCCCTGGTGCGAACGAACGGGTTGTAAGGGCCTGCGGGCCAGGGTGCATTCCCCTCCCCCTCCTGGGCTGGATTCCTCGTTCCCTTCCTCCTCTGTGTGCAAGCCCCTGGCTCCTGCCCTCCAGACCCTTGGGTCCCTTACCCTGCTGACCTACACCATCCCTCACCAAAGTACCCCCCTGTGGTAATTGAATGTGACGCTTGTGTGGAATTCCTTTCATTGATTAGCTCTGTGCCCTATGATGATAGGGGCCTAAGCTCTTGGTGCGAAAGCACGCTGAGTGGCCCACACACTATCCTGACGGGCAACTGGGAGCAGCGTCTACCCCAACAGAGCAGTGCGAGTGAACCAGGTGCGTGTGGGCGAAAGAACCCCTTCTCCTATTCCCTACCCCCACTGACAGATTCACCGGCACACAGCCCCACGCCCTGGGGTATTACAATGAGTACAGCCCATGATTTGGAAGAGCTGGTCCACGCCGTACAGTCTTTGGCGATGCAAGTAAAGGAGCTACAGGAGCAACACTTGGAGCTTGCAGCCGCTGTGACACAGCGCTAGCCTGCGGCCCCTCAGGCAGCTATGCTATTGGCCGCCCCCGCTCCACAGGCTCCGGTAGCGGGAGCCGCGGACATTGCTGGGGCCGATCCTGTGGCCGAGGTACCCCTCCCCCTGGGGCCTCCCGCCCCACGGGAGCCTCGGAGACCGCGAATAGAAAAGTTTCAAGGGGATCGCCGGATGTGCCGGGCCTTTTTGGCCCTCTGCGATCTTACATTCACAACCCAACCAGCCACTTATGCCACTGATGTGTTGAAGGTGGCCTTTGTGATTGGGAACTTAGGGGGGGTGACCTTGGAGTGGGACACCAATTTACTGGTCAGTGGAAGCCCTCTCTTGGCGGACTATCAAGGCTTTCTGCGTGAATTTCGTTTTTTGTTCGATCATCCCCATCGTCTCCAGGATGCGGAAACCCTATCTTGAACTTCCGACAAGGGCGAGCGCCCCTTATGGAATACATCACGCAGTTCCAGCAGCTGGCCCTGGAGTTACGATGGTCAGAAGACGCCCTTGGAGTACATTTACGAAAGGGACTCGCAGAAGACCTCAAGGATCAGCTAGCCTATGTCCCACTCCCAGACACTTGGACCGGCACAGTGGCGCTGGCCCTCCAAATAGACGCTCGCCTTATGGAGAGGCGCAGAGAGAGATGACAGGAGGCAAGGAGCCTCCCTTTAAGAAGTCTCCCTACTGTCTCCCCCCGCGCAGAGGCGGCCGGGCCGGCCCTTCCGGAACCGGAACCTATGCAATTGGGTGCCTCCTGGGCCCCGCTTACGACTGAAGAGCGAGAGCATAGGCGACGAACACGAGCATGTTTTTATTGTGGGGATACGGGGCACTTTATACAGGAATGCCCCGTCTTGCCCCCCCCTTCGACGACAGGCGGGAAACGCCAGGGGTCGGGACGGGCAGGGGGCACCTCAACCCTGAAGATCATTCCATCGCTCACGTCCAGGACCCCGCTCCATTTACGAGTGCCGGTCACGGTGAGCATCCCGCCTCATAGGTCACGGATAGTTTGAGCCCTGATGGATTCCGGGGCCTCGGCGAACTTCATCGACGAGAACTTAGTACGGGCTTCGCAGATTCCCCTCCAGCGCAAGAGAAGCCCTGAAGCTGTGCAAAGTATTGACAGGTCCCCTCTGATTTCAGGCCCTGTCACGCACCAGACCATTTCTTCTCCCTGTACCATAGGGACGCACCAAGAACTGCTCTCCTTTGATGTGGTATGTACCCCCCTCTTTCCCATAGTTCTGGGACTTCCTTGGCTTATGCTTCATGAACCTCACATACAGTGGGCTCGGCGTCAACTCCGGCTTACTTCTCCATACTGTAAGCGCCATTGTCTGCTCCCGGCACCTCCTCGTCCTTCTCGGATCGCCGCTAGAAACTTATCCCATGGCTCGATGGGGGATCTACCCCCTGAATATTTGGACCTTGCGGACGTCTTTAGTAAACAGCAGGCAGCCCAACTCCCGCCACATCATCCCTATGATTGTCCCATCGATTTGATGCCAGGTGCGGAGCCCCCGTTTGGGCGCATCTACGCTCTATCCGCCCCCAAATTGGTAGAGCTACGAGGATACCTAGACGAAGCTCTTAAAAATGGGCATATTCGTCACTCCACCTCCCCAGCCGGAGCCCCCATCTTTTTTGTATCTAAAAAGGATGGGGGTCTGCGCCCTTGTGTCGATTACCGGGGCCTTAATAGCGTGACTATTAAAAACCGTTACCCCCTGCCGCTTATCCCGGAACTGTTGAATCGCCTGCAAGGGGCACGAATCTTCACAAAATTAGACCTCCGCGGAGCTTACAATTTACTCCGAGTACGCCAGGGGGACAAATGGAAGATGGCTTTCCGTACCCGATACGGGCATTTCGAATACCTTGTTATGCCATTTGGGTTGGCCAACGCCCCAGCTGCCTTCCAGCACTTCATCAATGATATATTTCGAGACATTTTGGATACTTTCGTCATCGCCTATTTAGATGATATCCTCATCTACTCCTCCTCCTATGCCCAGCACGTGCAACACGTAAGACAAGTACTGCAGCGGTTACGAGCTCAAAAGCTTTATTGCAAGCGAGAAAAATGTGCTTTCCACCTCACCACAGTGGACTTCTTGGGTTTTGTCCTCAGCCCTGAAGGAATCCAAATGGACCCCAAGAAGGTACTGGTGATTCAGCAATGCCCCCCCCCCAAGTCGGTCAAGGCCCTCCAGCGGTTTTTGGGCAGCATTAATTATTACTGCCAATATGTACCTCGCTATGCAGATGTCACCAGTCCCCTTACCCGGTTATTAAAAAAGGATCAGCTGTACCTGTGGACCAGCGAACAAGAGCATAGCTTCCAATTTTTGAAGAAAGCCTTCATGCAAGCCCCCCTACTTCAACATCCGGACTTTGAAAAGCCTTTCTATGTTGAGGCAGATGCCTCCAGTGTTGCCCTGGGAGTTGTATTACTCCAACCATGCTCTGAGAAGCAGTGCCTCCCGTGCGCCTATTACTCCCGTCAGCTGTCCCCTGCAGAAAGGAATTACACAGTCTTCGACCGAGAGCTCCTCGCCATTAAGGCAGCTTTTGAAACATGGCGACACTATTTGGAAGGGGCGCAACACCCTATAACCGTAACCACCAACCATAAAAACCTCACCTTCCTCCAAACGGCCCAGATATCCAATCCCCGACACACCCGCTGGGCGCTCTTCTTTGCGCGTTTTACCTTTACCATTCAGTACCGTCCGGGGAAAATGAATCTCTTGGCAGACGCCTTATCAAGATATCAGGAAGGAAAGGAGACGGATACACGGCTGAAAGGTCCGATCCTCGAGCCCCAGGTATTTGCCGCCACCATTCCATTTCTCCAGAAATTACAACAGGCATCTGCCAAAGAGATCCAGCCACCTGAGGACCATTCCCTTACTTTGGAAGGGGGACTTTACAAACGGGGACAACAGATCGTGGTACCACCCTCCTGTCAGGCCCAGTTGTTGTGGGCTCACCACGATGCTCCCTTGGCCGGACACCCCGGGGCGGAACGTACTTTAGCTCTCCTCCAACGCCAATTTTGGTGGCCCACGGCAGCTGCCGATGTACGTCAATACGTTCAAGCCTGCGCCACCTGTGCCCGCACTAAGGTGCCAAGGAAGGCACCGGTGGGCCTGCTCCAACTTACAACTTCGCCTTCGGGACCCTGGCAGCGACTCGGACTCGATTTTATAGTGGAACTTCCCCCCCTCGCGGGGATACACCACTGTCCTGGTAGTGGTGGACCACTTCACAAAAATGGCCCACTTTATTGCCTGCAAGGGTCTCCCCACCGCTCAACGTACAGCCCTTCTATTTATCCGACATGTGATGAAACTTCATGGCTGGCCGGTAGAGATTATTAGTGATCGAGGAACACAATTTGTATCCCGCTTCTGGTCAGCCCTGTTCAAAGCACTCCAAGTCCAACTAAAACCTACAACCGCCTACCACCCCCAAGCTAATGGGCAGGTGGAGCGAGTCAACCAGAACTTGGAACAATACTTGAGATGCTATATAGACTACCTCCAGGACGACTGGTATGCATGGATTCCAATGGCAGAGTTCGCGTATAATAATGCACCTAGCGCCTCCTTGGGAAATTCCCCTTTCTTCGTTTCCTACAGTTATCACCCCCAGATGACGGCCCCTGATCTCCCTTCAGTGACCATTCCCGCAGCAGGAGCATTGGCTCAACAGCTGCAACAAGTTCACGCGCTCGCTAAGATGTCTTTAGAAAAGGCTCGCCAGACCTATAAGCAATCTGCCGACCGTCGCCGACGCACAGCTCCCACTCTCCAGCCGGACGATATGGTATGGTTAGATCGTCGGCACTACCCCTCTCCCCGACCCTCTTCTAAATTGGATCATCGATACCTCGGACCCTTCCCGGTGCTAAAACAAGTGAACGAGGTTACCTACACCCTTCAACTACCCTCCACATTACGCATCCACCCTACCTTCCATATTTCCTTGCTTAAACCTGCTACAGGCCTCCCTCCAGACAGAAACCCACACCGAACCTGTAGTACTGGGTCCGTGCCATTTTGGACGCGAAACTACGCCGGGGATGGCTCCACTATCTTATCGGCTGGCGAGGGTTTGGCCCAAGTGAAAGTTCCTGGGAACCTGCCTCCCATGTCTCTGCCCCCCGACTTCTCCGTCTTTTCCACCACCGACATCCGGAGAAACCTGGACCGGCGGGATGCCTGGGGGGGGGCCTCGAGGGGGGTACTGTCAAACCGCAGGCTTGCCAGCCCACCCCCCGACACTGGCTGCTGGCAGAAGGCCACGCCCCCTCAAGCCCAGACTCAGGGCTGGTACCTGGAGCGCCACCGCTGCCACTTGCGTTTTTTTCCAGGGCCGCATGGAAAGCAGCAGGCGGGGCCTCATGTGGACGCTCAGAGGCCCCGCCCCCTGCTACGCCGCTCTGAACGCCTGCGGGCGCGTGCTGGGGGTGGAGCTAGCCCTTCTTCTACTGCCGGGTTACAGAGCTCTGTGCTGGTGAACAGAGCTTGTGTGTCTGTGGAGACTGGCCCCCTTGCCTGACAGATAAGTGCCTTGCTTCCTTGAGTGTTTTGTATTGTTGCTTACCTATTGTTCCTTATTACGTGTTCCCTTAAACCCCCCTTTGTGCCTGCCCTACCTGGATACTAGAGAGCATAATTCTTGCTATACGTGGTGTGTGGAAGAACCTCCCCCCCCCACTTTTCCCCTGGTGTGAACGAACGGGTTGTAAGGGCCTGCGGGCCAGGGTGCATTCCCCTCCCCCTCCTGGGCTGGATTCCTCATTCCCTTCCTCCTCTGTGTGCAAGCCCCTGACTCCTGCCCTCCAGACCCTTGGGTCCCTTACCCTGCTGACCTACACCATTCCTCACCAAAGTACCCCCCCTGTGGTAATCGAATGTGACGCTTGTCTGGAATTCCTTTCATTGATTAGCTCTGTGCCCTATGATGATAGGGGCCTAAGCTCTTGGTGCGAAAGCACGCTGAGTGGCCCACACACTATTCTGACGGGCAACTGGGAGCAGCGTCTACCGCAACAGAGCAGTGCGAGTGAACCAGGTGCATGTGGGCGAAAGAACCCCTTCTCCTATTCCCTACCCCCACTGACAGCACCCCCGGCAGACTGAATGGCTGAATTTAAAGCCAGACTTCCTGTGATTTAATCTAATCTAATCTGTACAATAACAGTGCGGTGGGTGGGGCAGCAGGAAAATAATTACTGAGGCTGCTTTCACACCTGCGGCAATCTTCCGGATTTGCGGTTATCGTGGAGGTATGCGTGACGTCCTAGACGTGGCAGAGAACAAATTTGCATTTGTTATATTCATAATCAATCTTGCGACACAGGAAGAGGTATTTTTGTCCATAAAGGCATTCAAGCTTGCATGATTTAGTGCTCTAAGTATTCCAGATTAAGCTTTCCCAGCGAATTTGTCCCCTTCCACCTCTATCTCATTGTCCCATAGCTGCTGTACTTCCTGGGTCATAGGCCAGTGGCAGGACCCAGAAAGGAGAGTGCAGAACTGCAGAGGTTCCAACTCACTTGTTTCCCCCCAGTGCCAGCAAAAAATGGGAACAGAAATTATTATTATTCCTTCGCACAAGCAATGAGGCTGTAGGAGCGATCACCCTCCCCCCGAGGAAGGTTGGAGATCTCCCCATGGGGAGAGGTGATTTGGAGGTGGTTGGGTTGTGGTTTACCCCTCTTATGGGGGCATTTTGGGGATGCTTTGGGTCTTGGATCATTCCTAAAATGGCACCTGGAGGACCACTGAAGACTTACAAGGCAACCTGCACTCGCACATAGCCAGATTTGCACCACTTTCACTCATGCTTTACCACTCCCATTCACACAGGTCTATTTCTAATGGAACAGTGACACCCGTCATTGTAAAGGTAGGATCTGGCCGCCCTGTCATCCACATTTGTGAGTTACCCAACTTCTGTCATTGATGTGGAAGGGAGCATTCAGACCTCTTTCAATTATGTGGGAATCTCTATTTAGTGCAAAAAAACCCATAAGGTGTGGAAGGGGCCTGAAAGCCAAATAAACCAACCAGGGGTTCTAGCTTTTGTTTTCAACCCTGAAATGACCAATATTGGCCGTTTCCTGTTATTTCAGGGTGCACACTCCTACAGGGAACATTTCCTGGGTCTCAGCACCCCTGTGAATTTAATTTCAGGGACTGAACCCTGGCAACCCCTCCTCCCCCCGCACGTCTGGGTAAACCTGGCCAACAGGTCAATGTATTCCTCTGTCTGATATAAGCACAGAGGAGCATCTATGTCTGCAGTCACAAGGCCCACAGCAATAGTCCTCACATAAGGTGCACATTCATCAGCTGCACAAATGTTTTTGATTTTGTTAAGAGTTATTTTTAAATTTAAATTCTAGACTGTGGCTTTGTGTTTCTTGGAAGGTTTGCTATTTGCTTGCTTCTATTTGGATGGCAAAGGAACTTCTCAG
Organism: Sphenodon punctatus; assembly: GCA_003113815.1. Lineage (NCBI taxonomy): Eukaryota > Metazoa > Chordata > Lepidosauria > Sphenodontia > Sphenodontidae > Sphenodon > Sphenodon punctatus. The sequence goes on from QEPC01012741.1 coordinate 3,794,092, forward strand.
TGCCTTTAATGATCTTTAAATATGAAATAGATGTACGTTCCAGCTGCCAAAATTTTTTTGTTCCAAAGTGGTATGAGGTTTTTTTTGTCAGTAGAATGACAGGATGTTGCTGATGTCATTGAGTGACCTTGAGATTCATAGCCATCCACAGCCATGGATCTGTGTATGGTATGAGTTCAGTTAGAAAATCACATATGTTTAAAAACTTTGGGGGCCTGATTCTTGTTTTACATTAAGATCCTTTTATTGTACACGGGCTGTTGCATAGGGTCTTAACAGGAGTGCAATATTTTATACGTTAACCCATAAGGATATGTTTGTAAGAGAATTAAGCCTAATGTACATACAGTGGCTCCAAGTCACCTTTACTTTCCATGTCTGGTCAGTAAGGAGATCTATTCTGTAGGAGTTTGATCCCTGAAATAAACTGGAGCAGCTTCAAGGTTTCTCTGTATTATGCTGGCTGCTCACATCTCCCACGGAGCCATTTTGGGCAGTTGAGGATTGCAGAGGCGAGTACACCCTGGATAGGCTCCATCTCACTTGGTCACGTGCCCTGTGCTACACACTGGTGTGGCAATGGTTAAATAGGTGCTTTGGCACACAAGCATTCCATGACAAGGCAGGAATCCTTGGAGGACTGGTAAACTGGCCGTAATGCTTGCAATGTGAGGAGTGCAAAAGAGGCCTAGGGCATTTTTAGATGACACAAAAAACACAGCTGATCCTTTAATCAGCCGCCTTACTTTGTTCTCATCTAAATGCTTCACGCGGTTTGCAGCTGTGTCTTTCCCGCATTAGACCGGCCCTGCAATCCTTCCCCCTCAAATCCACATCAGCGAGCTGCCGTCACGGTAGTGAGACGGCAGGTAGCGGGACGGCTTTTGCGCTGCTCGTTTAAAAGCGCCCCTAGTAGAGATCAAAGGTAGGAGCAATATTAACCTATTATTTAACACCCTTTGAAATCAGTGGAGCTGTGTCAAGGGGATATTTGCTTCTTGGTGCTTTAACATATCTTTATGATTAGCTTCAGAAAAAAATGCTTTTTGTGTTCATAATGTAGATTTACTGTGCCACCTACCAGCATTGAAGTTTACACTATTTTGGGGTGAAGAAGTTGCCCATTCCTCCTCCCCATTATCTGTGGATGGAAACTAGTTTATGATTTTAATGCTTTCAAAGTCATCCAGACCCACATTGTGAAGGACGTGCTTTCAAACAGCTTATGCTCTTCATAAAGGCCAATAAATATTATGTAGATCATTGCCTAATGAGAAGCAGTTTATTAATTTCTCAAAGCTGCCATCTGTTAACTCTGAGCTACTTAGCAGAGCTCCAGGGCCCTGTTTCGGTAGATTGTGGGATGAACGTGGTGCTGCATTCCTCCAAATGGAATCTTAAAATGAGCAAAGGAGAGAAAGCTGATCTTGGCAGAGATTCAAATACCGATTCTCCCCTCCTAAGAGAAGGAGCAGCTTTTTCCAAGTGTACTTAGTATCCACCAGTGATGCTTTTATAAGGGAGGAGCAAAGCCTGGTGTGGTCATTGGCCCTAACCCAGGAACTCACAGCACACTGCAGTTTCCTTAGGTTCCTTCCTTCAGGACCTTCTTTATCAGTCTCCAATTTTGGGCACTCTAATGTGGTTACAAGCTCTCCAGCAGCCTTCTTGGGTGTTTTCAGATGTTACGTGGTCAATGTCAACCACAGTCAATTCCCTGTGGTGGCTTGGACCACGTAACGTCTGTTGGGGGGGAACGGATGTTCTTCCCCCATGTTACCACGGCGGGGAATCACATTCAGCACGCGAGCGGCCGCAGCGGCGGGACCGCAGGCTGTCGCATGGTGAAAGCGATTCCCCGTCACGTCTGGACGGCGGCCACGACCCGGAGTCCCTGCAGGGTCACACATGTGATACAATGAATGGCACTGCTAGAGCTATGGCCACGTCCCCTACACCCCAGTCTCGGCGCTCAGAGCACCTGCTTCAGCAGGGAATAAAGGCAGCTCACTGCCTCCCAGCCCTTGTTGGTGATCAGCGCCTTGTGCCTGTGAGACTGGCCCCCCTCCTTGTTGCTTGGTTTGAACTTGGAGTTCTTGATTGAGAGAAGGCTTGGCTGGAGAAGTGTCTGTGAGTACGACTTGGGTGAGTGACTTGTGAGTGCTTGGGTGAATACGTGGGAGACCTTACTGTTAATCCTATCCTTCATGAAACCTGGTCCCTTCCCCGTGTGATTGTCCTATCCTGTGCTCCCTACCTTGGAACCGCACCCCCTTACCTGTCACCCTACATGTCCCTGTTACCCCCTCCTGTTCCCTGTGTGTGTGGGCCTTGTGCTCTTGAGGCGTTGTGCTACTCCCCACCACCCTGTGATGATCCAGGTTGGGGGTTTATGTCCCAGAAGCCATTCACGATCCTGAGGGTTTGTTTCCAGGCAGAGACCTGGCTCCTAAAGAGTGGGTGGGTGTCTGGGTGTTGACAGCGTGTTTGCTCTCTCCACCCAAGAAAAGGCAGATTTCTTGTGTCCATTACATGGAAAATGCTTCTTTTTCGGAGACCCCTCCTGTACTATTGATGGAGGAAAGGACTGTGTTGCACATTTAACTGTTTAACTTTTGTGACTCCAGCAACATGGGAGTAATTTGTGATGTTTAATGGCCTTCTGCACCAATTCTTCACTCTTTGAAGCCTTGGAGATTGGTTTTCCTCCAGGAGTACACGGTGCTCCCTTTCTTGACAGCTGATTCTGCTACCAGCAAGATGTGTACAAACAGCAGCATTTTAGCCAACAGAAACAACTATTGTATCCAATAAACCCAACAACTTATTTTCATTAATGCTGATGGAGAACTGGAATTGCTAAGTACTAGGGATGTGCAGGGTGTGTGTGTGGAGTTTTGTCTTTGTGTGTCTAATGATTTTGTGTGTTGTCTTTGTCTTTAATAGAATTTTACTGCAGGTAACCTACAGAAAGCACTTTATACATTAAATGATACATAATTAATGGCATAACCATTATATACTGTTTTTAATGGTATATTAAATGTTTTTAAATGAAGAGCTTTTCTTTGGCAAATCAGCAGTTTCATATGAATGACACTTCAGGATTTTTAGTCACTGTGCTATGTAATAAAGTGTCTGCATGGTAGCTGGCCAGCTTTGTGCTACAAATTGGACAACGATAGTAGAGGCAGCCTTCTGTTCTGGAAGTAAGTACAAAGGGAGCTATTGAGCATGTGGCTGAAAGGAGAGAAGGGGAGAGAATGATCCCTGTTCTCTCTCCAGTTTGATCTCAGGGCAAGACGAGTGAATGTGCTCACCTTAGTTAGAATGACTTCCTTGAATTGCTGCTTTTTGTCTTTCTGGCGCTGGAGTAGAGGGGGAGGGACACAGGGCTCTCACTCACTCTGCTACCCCCAGGCACCACAAGACAGCCTGGGTGGATCCACATGACATGAGAGAGGAATAACAACCGGTTCTTCTTCGAGGATCTCCGCGATTCTCACTCTTGGGATTTACTTCCTGCTCCGCAGGTACCGGAAAACCTCTCGTCAGCAGTATCCAGGCAGATCACGCCTGGAAAAGACTAGAAAAGGTGAGGGCTCCGCCCCCTCACTCCCCCTCCCATCCCGAGAAAAGCGCGGGCCCGCACCACGAGGGATGGAAGTATAAGAGGGGGAGGAGCCCCCACCGCCTCAGTTCCTTCCAACCGCGTGGCGTTGGAAGACTTCTCGGCG
>QEPC01012741.1:3799687-3871550 GCA_003113815.1 Sphenodon punctatus
TTCTAGTCTTTTCCAGGCGTAATCTGCCTGGATACTGCTGACGAGAGGTTTTCCGGTACCTGCGGAGCAGGAAGTAAATCCCAAGAGTGAGAATACGCGGAGCTCTCTCGAAGAACAGAGTTACTGGTAAGTAACCTCCGTTTTCCCTGGACTCCAGGGACAAAGATATGGAGGGAAAGGGACACAGGCCTCTCGCTCACTCTGCTACCTCCAAGCTCTCGAAAGTCACACAGCCTGAGAGGCTCCACACAACAGAAGAAATAGCAGGAGCTTTTTCTGGACCTCCAGGACAAAATCATGAAGTGTCTTCACATGAACACCTGTCCCACCTCTGTTTTGCCTCACTCCAGGGTGGACCATCTCTTTAAAGGCAGCTTGCCAGAAGTGGAGGCGGGACAGGCTCTCTGTGTTCTGGGGCTGCCCTGCCAGTGGTGCACCGAAACATCCCAGAGCACCTCCAGGAGTGTGGGCAGCCCAACTCCAGGGCAACAGCCAGAGGTGGGGCTGCCATCTGTCAGGGTCTACTGCCGGCTCAGATGATCCTCGGTGGGGCGCCCTCCAAGTTGCAGGGGAGGGAGAGGAGCAGTGGCCCTGTTGCTAGGCGCCAAGATGCTGCGATGCCCTGACACCGCAAAGACCCAAAAGTGCTCTGGTGTGCATGGGTGGAGCCCCGACGCCGGGAGGAGCATGCTGGGGTGGGACCCAAAGGCCTCATTACAAATACAGGGCCCTGCCAGGGATCTTGGGAGAGACTGGCCCCTTTGTATGTTTTCAGCATGATGTTAAGGACTTCTGAAAGCTAAGTACAAAGTGTGTGTGAGTGACTGGTGATTGTGCGTGACTGGGTGATGGAGAGAGTGAAAGTTAGGGGAGTGCGAGAGATTGAAGGACTGGGTAGCGTAGTTGCATAAGGACGAATATCCAAAGGAAGGGTTGTCATGGGGTTGGGGTCCACTACCCCACATTTCTGGGTTAGGTGACTCAGCTTCCCTCACTTGTAGCCCGTCTGAATCAGTTCTCTCTCTAGCTCCCTCTCAAAGGGGCACCCGCTTTTGTCACAGGGGATGGGTCATCGGGAGCATATAACACCTGCGCTCCGGACTCTGCACTGGTTGCCAATAGCAGGCCGAGCCAGGTTCAAGGTACTGGTAACGATCTATAACGCCCTTCATGGTCTTGTCCCCTCGTACCCCAGGGACCACCTCACCCTCCGCACCCCGGAGTGGCTCCTTCGGTCTGCTGGGGGTGCCTTCCTGGAGGTCCCCCGTGTTAAGCGGGGGGCAACGATGGAGAGGGCATTCTCGGTGGCTGGGCCGCGTCTTTGGAATTCCCTCCCAAAGGAATCTCACCTGGCCCCAAGCCTTTTAACATTCCGGCGGGCTTGTAAAACCTGGCATTTGCCCAGGCCTTTGGGGAGGGTGGGAGGGTGGGATAGAGTTTTTAGCTATTCCCTGCCCTTTTTTATTTTATTATTTTTATTTCTTCTTTTGCCCTAATGATGTCTTTTAAAATTGCTGATGTTTTTAAAAATTGTTTTATTAATGTTTTTAGTTGTACGTCGCCCTGGGATGCCGTAGGCATATGGGGCAACTCACAAATATATATAATAAATAATATAATGTTTGTTTTTATATATATATATATATATATATATATGTTTATTAGCTCGGGCCTTCGCCATGGCTACAAATCCAACAGACAAACAAACCAACACACAACAAAGCATTTAACAAACACATGCACATAACCAACAAACTAACAACATAATCATAAAATCAGAAATACTCTACTCAAGTTAAATTAAATTAAATTAAAAGTTCATAACCCCCCAGTATAAGATCCCTAGTTAGGTCAAACTAATCTATAAAACAAGGATTTTGGTTCACTTTGCACAATATGATTTATACATACAAATACTCATAACAAAAACCAGTTAGTTCGACTACCTTCTATTTCCTTAACGCATACATAAAATATGCATAAAAATATACCATGTCAGTTACAGGGATAATCTATCCCAACCTTCGCCCTCTGGGAATACACCCCTAAGGGATAATAATTTCTTATGTATCAACCATATCTTTACGTTTGGCTGAAGCCAGCCTTACAAAGGTTGCAAGAGCTACAAAGGCCTCTTTGCTAGGCAGGAGAAGGAGGCTTTTGAATCTAACTTCCAAATCAACATAGTCCCAATCTCTGACCAGAGGGTACAACCATACATTTCTCAGGACATAATAATAAGGGCAAACTAGCAGAAAATGCTCAGTCGATTCCACCTGCTCGAGACAGCAAGGGCACAAACGTTCATTATAAGGGATCTTCCTATACCGCCCCTCAACCACAGCCGTCTGGACAAGGTTGAATCGAAGGAGTGAATAACACCTACGCAATACACGGTTTGGGAGAGCATCCAAATACTTTTCGAATCCCCACTGGGCTTTGATCTCCTCAAATCTTGGAGCAACCTTCCATCTTAACAGGCCTGCCATATCCTCTTGTGCGCTAATGTCCTTTATCCTAGTCTGTATCTGATTATATATAGCTGTTAAAGATTTGTCAAAGAAATAGGCAAAGGAAAACCCCTGAGAATGGATCAAATAACCCAGGTATTTTATCCATGGGTATCCTCGTGTGCCCGAATACACTAATTCTTCATACAGACATAGTCTGGGAAGGGACGCTTCATCCATATTCAACAACCTTACCCAGTACCGGATAAATGCCAATTTACCCTGTGTCTGTATGGAGTAGATTCCTGTTTCTGCCCTCAGCACCGGGCCTGGTACCTCTTTCCCCACTTGCAATATCCTACGTAAAAAGAGGTCCTGGACTTTTTCCAATAAAGCTACTGTTGGATAGGGAGTAATTTCAAACCCAAAGGTGGCTGAAGGTGGGACCTTTACACTATACACCTTAAGAAAAGTAGAAAGCCTTACTCCTTGTGATCTATACGCTGCCCTAAGTAAGGCTCCCACTACTTGACCCATCTTGGCCGCTCGTTGCTGGATATGCTTCATCCAATTGCCTCTACTGGAGAATGTAACCCCTAGGTATGTAAATGCTGGCACTATTTCCAGCAATTGATCCGTCAGTTTCCATCTGACTGAAGCTTTGCGAGCCCCTATCAGCATGATTTTAGACTTCTGCGGGTTTGGTGTCAGCCCATTCATGGAGCAGTAGCTATCCAGTCTCCGCAGTGAGCGCTGTAAACCTGCCGCAGTTTGAGAGATAATCACTATATCATCTGCAAACTGCAGCATTCCCACCTGGCGTCCCCCTACAGTAGGGGATGACACATTAGCCTCTCTTAAACTTTCCACAAGATCTGACAGATAGATATTAAACAATAAAGGGGCCAGGACACACCCCTGTCTAACACCCCTCTGTATGGCTATCTCTCCACTTAGGTTATCCCCTATTTTAACCCTAGCAACATTATTGGAGTATAGCTGAATGATAAGGGAAAGCAACTGGGTATTAATTCCCAGATTTAACAGCTTACCCCATAGCCTTTCTCGGGGAACCGAATCAAAGGCTTTAGATAGATTGATAAACGCTAAGTAAAGCTTACCTTTTCTGATCTTGTGGTACTTATGAATCAAATGCTGCAGGATGAAACAACAGTCAATTGTTGATTTTCCCCTACGAAAACCAAACTGTTCATGCGGGATAATTGACTGCTCTTCTGCCCATTTCTCAAGCTGTTTCAGTAGACATTTAGCAAAAAGCTTTCCCACAACTGATAGCAGGCTTATCGGGCGATAGCAGGCCGGATCAGCAGCAGAGCCCTTCTTGAATATAGGAACTATCCAGCTCTGCTGCCAAACCTCCGGAAGCCTCAAATACCCAGCAAAGCAACCAAACGCCTTACTAAGTAAAGAAGCCCACCACTGAGGGTAAGCCAATAGCATCTCCCCAGTAATTCTGTCGGGACCTGGAGCTTTATTCCCTTTCAGAGCCAGTATCATCTCCATGATTAAATCCTTAGAAAAGGCTAACCCCCCCTCCTCTATAGGAGTGGGCAACTTGCTAATTTCCTTGATTGTATCCTCCAACCCTGGGGGTTCTTTATATAGCTGCGCAAAAAAGTTTTCCCAAACAATTTTGGGAACCTTTGGGTCAATAGATCTTGCCTGGTTATTGGTCATCCTATTTAGAATCAGCCAGAACTGGGTAGAATTCCCCACCCTCTGTGCTATCTCCATACGAGTCCAAACTTCCTCAAAGTATTTAGCTTTTTTCCTTTTAATTAATTCAACATACTCTGTCCTATACTTCTTGTACTTTGCCCACTCGCTCAAATTGTTATCACGAGCCCAGCACCTTCTAGCAGTAATTAGTTGAGTTTTAGACATTCTACATTCTTTGTCAAACCAGGGTTGGCACGGTCGTGAGGAGCGTGCTATACCCGAGTTTACAAATTCCTGACAAAAGCTGCCAATTATCCCCTCATAGCTCTGCATGATAGTTGAAAAGTCATGCCCAGCCATCAGTCGAGTTATAAGCTCGTATATATTTGGCGAGGCACTGAGTTCATGCACTTGGACAATCAATTGGGACTGGGTAATCCTTTTGGCTTTCCCTGTCAACTTTGTCCAGGCAGAAACCTCGTCTCCACTGCTTCCTTGCATCTGGAGTATAACATCAACACTAACTACTAAGTGATAACTCTCTGGCCTAGGGATCAGTGAAAAATTTTGGAATCTATCCAAATTTGTTCGATTGGAAAAAACAAAATCTATAGTACTTCTCCCCTGGGGGCCTATAAATGTGTTACCCTTTGTTGGATCCCTAAGGTATTTTTCTCCTACTAAATGGAGATCTGCCTTATACATAAGATCTTCCAAACGGCAGCCCCTATATTTGGTATTGGGCCGGGGAATCCAACATTTCCTATCTTCTGATGTATAATGGAGTTCCCCCCCACCCAGCCTCTAGGGGTGTATTAAAATCTCCCACTAGTACCATAATGGCATGCGGGTATTGTTCTTGCCTTTCCAACACTATTTCTTCCATAGAATCCCAAACATCCTCTTGGTAATACCTAGATGTAACCGGGGGTATGTATATGTTGAAAATTAGAAGCCAGGTACTCTGCTTTTGCCCTATTTTAAGTAAGACCTGTTGAATCTCTGGCCTTGCTGATGGTAAACTAAACAGGTTCCCAGTCAATCCCTTAGATGAAAGTACCATTAAACCCCCTGATGGTCTTCCCTTAGGCCCCAATTTTTGCGCATCTTGGAGCATCCCATTGAATTTGGATAGGTGGATTGGGATTTCCTGCATTAGCCAAGTCTCCTGTAGACATATCAAATCAAACCCTGACACAAATTCCTCCCAGTCCAAATCATCCAACTTCGCTTTAAGGCCCGTAATATTCCATGATGCTATTCTAATTAACGTGTAGGGGCACCCTCCCCATGTTGGCTTCTCTAGCTGCCCATGATTCCCATCCCATGGTACTTCTCTCTGTAGAAATAATATAATATAAATGGAATATAAATATATGTTCCAGAGGTTTCCCGTTCTCAGACTTTTTCTCTCTGGGTTCGCAATTGCTTGAGGGCACAAGATACTCAGACGGTGTTCCTCAATGTGAGACAACAGAAAGCACTTCTTAGTAAAGAAGAAAGTTTATTGATTACATAAACAAAGATAGTTTGAATGCAGAGTGGCAAATAAAACAAAAGTAAACAACGCAATCCTAGTCTGTACTGAGTAAGTCCCTAGTTAAGATCTTACCCTACAGAAAGTCCATGAACTTGAGTCCATTTCTCAGCCAGATGTAGTAAGGCTGGGCTTTTGTCCTTAAGCTGGTTAGCCAGCAAAGTTTCTTCTCCCAACTGAGCCTTGGGGAAAAAGATCTCCTCCCTTTTTATATTTCCAAGTTTCTTTGTTTGACTTTCTTGCCTGGAGGACTCTGTGCTTCTAGTCACGTAGGCAGGAAGAGAGCCATTTGCAACTGAATGGCGTCTGTCTGGTTTCTGCAGAGGTATTGTTCGACTTTTCTGAATACACATTCAGCCTGGCTCTGGCTCTCCCCGTTGCATGAAGTGAATTTCCAGTTCTCAGCTTTTAAATAACATACATGTTTAACTTTTACTTTTACATATTTGTTAGACTTGTAGTCCAGTATCTCCTTGGGTATTTTCAGACGTTACGAGATCACGCTCAACCACAGTCAATTCCCTGTGGTAGGGAATGCCCTCGTAATGTCTGTTGGGGAACAGGAAGTTCCCCCCCAGATGTTAACCACGCTCAATCCCCGCCGGAAATTTCATGCACCATGCGATCGGCTGAACCCGCGGGGCCGGCGCCGATCGCGTGGTGAATGAGATTCCCAGCGGGGATGAAGGGGCCCGTCACGTCTGGATGGCGATCACGGCCCGGAATCCCCGCCAGGATTCCGGGCCGTGGTCATTTCGGGCGGGCACTGCGGCCGCATTGACCGCAGCGCCCATCTGTCTCCCCAGAGGGCGGGTGGTGGGCGAGCGTGGGGGGCGTGCGGCCGCATGTTGCGCTGCGCGGCCCCACCGCCTCCCTGATTTCCCGCTGGGTTCCCCCGGCACGTCTGTTGGCTGTGCCGGAGTGATCCCAGCAGGGAATCTATAGGTTGTTTCCGTGACGGGGCGAATGCCGCCCTGTCACGTATGAAAATACCCTTTGTGACAAGGGTGGCCTTGTGCTACATCCCCACGCCCCAGCACCAAAAAGGAGATTCCCTGTGTGAGTAGTGTGTGTCTCTCTTCGACTTCCCTGGGCCCCCTGCTTTTTCCCCCACTGGTGACCATTGGTGTGAGTGAGTGTTCCTTCCCCCCTACCCTTTCCGGAGTGTGTGCGTACGAGTGTGTACTGGGAGCAGGTTGTGTGCCCCAGCTGGGGCAGCACAGCCCCCTCTTCTTCCCCTATGATGATCTGGGTTGCATCCATTTAGGAGGAAAGCCCCTATAAGATCCTGAGGGACCGTTTTCCCACCCAGGGCGCCCCCGCAAAAGGAAGAGAGGGGGTACTACCTCTGACCTGAGACTCTCCTCTCCTTGCAAATGTATCCTGTCTCTCCCCCCGTGACACCATTCAGCTGCTTGGCGGATGGCTGCTGCAGTCATGCTCTCAGCAGGGGGTTGCTGCAGCAACACCATAGCATGATCTGCCCACAACACTATGGTGGGGGTGGGGGTGCCACACAGGCAGACCATGGGCTGTGGCAGCCGTTGGGTCTGTTTAAAATGGACCCAAGCACAGCTGCAAACATGCAGACGTGGGGTGTATCCCTGGATTTGCTTGGGGGCTGTGCACCCCCACGTCTGTGTGATATGCTGGAGTTGCATATGTTGGCAATCTTGTGCTCACAGGAGGCAAAATGTTGAAAAATGCTCATTGATTGAAGTGAGGTAGGGATGTATAAGGGTGATGAATTTGTCTTGGTGCTAAAGAATACATTTTCTTGTTACACTATGTACGTCTCACTTTTAAGGGACACCGTGACTGTTGCTCAGACTTTACCGAAATACAACTGCGGGCTTGTTTTCATAAGCACACCTGAAATAGAATAGTGACTGGTACTCCAGAGGAGTTACACTGATATACAAGCACCTCCCTCTGCCTCTGTCCGCAAGCAGGGCTTAAATAGCTTTTCCCCTTCCTTACTCTCCTTCTTTGGGAACTTCCAGAAATGCGCTGGAATAACAATCGCATAGTGAGACAGAAAATGAGTGAGAGACCAACCAACAGTGCACACAAGCATGTCCTCGAGCTGGCACCTCCCCTGCCCTGCTTGTTCGGAGAGTTAAGTGACTCTCTTCCCCCTTATCCTTGCTTCAACCCCTTACTCATGTGAATGAATACAGATGAACCTAAAGCAAGTAGGGAGGGAGGTAGCTCCTTAAAAGGGTATTTAAGAACAAGTCCCTGATATGGTAGTAACAGGAGGAAATTCAGGAGAGTGGGGTTGGGGAGAAGGCACCAGAATAGATGATCTAAATGGTCCTTCGTGACCTTAAAAATTGGTGAACTCATTTTGGGTGTTTTTAAATGAGACACATCCATGTGTCCTCCCCCCGCCCCCGCCGACCACACACCCAACAGTTTTATTTGTTTTATTTATTTATTTTGTTTATTTTACAGATTTTTACCCTGCCTCTCCTGCTAAAGGCTGCTAACATCAAAACCACAAAATACCATTAAAAATACAATAATAAATATATTAGACAATAAAACTATAAAAAAACAACTGGGGATGTCATAAAAACAAACTCAACCACCCTCTCCTATCCTCCTCACCGAAAGCCTGGTGGAACAGCCAGGTCTTGCATTTGCGTTGAAAGGAAAAGAGGTTTGGGGCCAATCGGGCCTTTAGTGGAAGGGAGTTCCACACCCTAGGTGTGGCCGCTGAGAACACCCTCTCCAGAGTTGCCACGGGGATACCCGGGGGGACCTCCAGAAGGGTGCCCCCGGCAGACCCTAGAGGCTGCTCCAGGGCCCAGGGAGTGACGTGGTCCCACAGGTATGTGGGGCCTAGACCGTTGAGGGCTTTATAGGTCAAAACCAACACCTGGAATCGGGCCCAGAAGACTAGGCAGCCAGTGGCGCACCGGTGTAATGTGATCACAGCAACCCGTCCCCATGAGGAGGCAGGCTGCCGCATTCTGCACCAGTAGCAGTCTCTGGACCATCACCATGGGTAGCCCCATGTAGAGTGCATTCCGCTAGTCTAATCTTGATGTAATGAAAGCATACATGATAGTGGCCAGGTCGGAGTCTGAGATATACGGCTGAAGCCGCCTCACCAGATGTAATTGGTGAAAAGCGCCCCTTGTCACAAAGCCTGCGTGAAGGTGGTACATGGGGAGGTGCTCTTCCATGACTCACACAGCAGCCGCCCATGGCCATGCACAGAGCACTGCTGAAAAATCAGGCGTGCTCCATGCTGGGCCAGCCAAATGTACCATGACCAGGGTAGCCATTCTGGGAGCTGCCTATATAAAGCACTCCTCACACATTTCAGGTGCATGGGCACCCCACAGCCAGGCCACCCATTGGCCACAGAACCCCCCTCCTTGTTCATTTAAAAGAAAAGACCCTTTGAGGTAAATGTTACTTATATAGGTTTAATCGTCTGAGAAACTTTTTGAAGTCAGTCTTTGTTGCAGAACTGAGTTGAACAACCACAATCACCCTCCAATTACATAATATTGTGTATGCCATGCCACTGTACGTGGGCCTGTAAGAAGGAGAGCAAGAATAAACTACAGTTTGCTTGAAAGAGAGATGCAGAAAATCAGTGTAGCTTTAGTGCTACAACAAAGATCTTTTGCAAATGCAAATACATGATAGGAGCCACTACTGATTTATTTCATTTATTTATAAAAATATTTAATACTCTGTCCTTCTCACCTTTTGGCGGCTCAGGGTGGCTTACAAATTGGATAAATACATAAATATATATATATAAAAACAATATTCAGTAAACAATACAATAGTCCTGATCTGATTTCTCCCCATCCCCCCCTCACCCTCAACCCACTCCCTCACCAAACGCCTGCCAAATCAGCCAGGTATGACAACGTTTTTGGAAGGAGAGGAGATCTGGTGATCACCAGTACATTGCAAATATTTTGAGGATAATTAGAAGGCTTAGCAGAGTCAAATTTGTCTTTTCTAAGAGAGTGCTATAATGGGAGCTTAATTTTTTTTGGCATACCATGATATGAAATTCACACATTCTCCGTACACATGGCTAGAAGTTGTTAAAATGTGATGGGGCCTGGGATGGGGCCAGAATCCTCCTCATCTTGCAGGATCGACATATTTTTTTTTTACTCTGGAGTGACATCTGATTATTTTTTACATCTCAGCCCATTCACTGGGCAGGCATTCCTAATTGTGTTAAATTGCATGTTTTACCTTCACTGCTTGAAATCCAGTCCAGTATGTTTTAGCCGAGACCTGCCCTTTTAACTTTGGTTGCTCCTGGCTCTAGTTTCAGAACTAAGAATTGAAAAGTTTGACAGAGAATATCACCATGGCATGTACAATATTATGTAATATGAACTCTGGGTGAAAGCCACAGCCTGATTTTAATGCGTGGGTGAAGGGAAGCAACCCCAGCAGCAACCTAGAAGTCCACCAGCTGCCCTGTTTGCTGTAAGTGCAACTGGTTTGCACTTTTTCCATTTTAGAAAAAGGGCATGTATGTGCAGAATAGTTGGGCAATCATTTTGCACATGCACAATAATTAAAACATTTTTTTTCTTTAGATCAGAACCAAACCGCAACAGGCGTGTTATGGTTCGGCATGGATTAATCTGTAATGGTCCATTAAGAGTAGTTACAGATCAAATCCGAATGACCACCTCTACAACACCTGTATTACAAAATATTTTTAAATTTATTTTTATTTTTACCCCACCCTTCCCTCAAAGGTTCAGAGCAGCTTGCAAAAATATTTAAAAATATATAAATATAAAACCTATATAAAAGCAATTTTTTATTAAAAACAAAAACAAAACCTAAACCCCACTCACCAACCTTCTCCCTAACTCCTCCACCCAACCCTATCCCAGCCCACCAAATGCCTGGCCAATGTTGTTTTATATGAAAGTAAAGTCCTGGGATGGTGGGTTGAGGATAAATTCTTCCTTATTTTGGTTTATCAAGTCCTCTTTAATTAGGAAAGTTCATGATCACAGGTGCGGCCCTTTGGGGACCGCAGGGTGACCAGGGGGTTATTATGCAAGCTGAGCCCTGTTGTATGTGTTTTAACGGGAGAAAGGGGTGGAGAGGGGCAGGTGGGGGAAGAGGATAGGGGGGTGAATTCCCCAGCACCAACCTCTGGTGGCAGCAGTGGAGAGTGCTGGGGGGGGGGGGGGGGGCCCGGGGGGGGGGGGGGGGGGGGGGGGGGGGGGGGGGGGGGGGGGGGGGGGGGGGGGGGGGGGGGGGGGGGGGGGGGGGGGGGTTCCTCTGGGGGTTCTGGGGGAGCAGCCGACGGGAGTGGGTCAGGACGGTGTGGATGAGTGGAGGGGGTGGCCATTGGGACTGCCGTGGGTCGTGGACGGTATGGTCAATGGGGGCGGGGGGTCTAGGGGCTCTAGGGTCCTTGTGGAGCTTTGGAGAGCCTGCCCGCCACCTGAGGGTCCAGGGGAGTCGGGTCCAGGGTCCTTCGGTGGGGGACTGATGCTGTTGAATGCGAGATCCATAGTTAATAAGGTCCCGATAATCCGGGATTTGATCCTGGGTGGGGCGGCGGACCTTGCGTGTATAATGGCGACCTGGCTAGACGAGGAAGCGGGGCCAATTTTGGTGGATTACATTCCAGCCGGGTATGCCATACAGCATCAGCATTGCACCCAGGGCCGGGGAGGTGGCATAGCGATGATTTTTAAAGAGATGTGGTCAGTTAGGAGGTATCCAGTTCCAGATATCCCTGGGATCCAGGCCCTCCATGTGGTGTTTGATTTGGCTGGGAGAAATTTGGGGGTGCTGCTGGTGTACCGGGCCCCTTCCTGCCCAGCAGCATCCCTCTCCGCTCTAGCGGAGGTGGCGCTGGGCTCCTCTAGGACTTTGGTCTTGGGGGACTTCAATGCCCATACCGACACTGGCCTTGTAGGGGCGGAGCGAGAATTCATGGCCGCCATGGCAACCATGGATTTGTCCCAAGTTGTTATATGCCCGACTCGTTGGGGGGCACACCCTTGACCTGGTGTTTGTTCTGACCTTGAGGTGGGTGATCCGGTAGTGGGGGGATGTAACAGCTATGCCCTTGTCATGGAAGGATCATTACCTCCTTATGACCGATCTCTTAGTGGGTCACCCCCAGAAGGGGAAGGTACCAGTTAGGATGGTCTGCCCTCGAAGGCTGATGGAATCTCGAAGGTTCCAGGAGACCTTGGGGGAGTTACCCCTGGACCTGGCCAGCCACTCTGTTGATGAACATCTTGCTTGGGGAGGCCATTGACAGGGTGGCACCGAGACGTCCCCTGCCCCTGTCTCGACTTCACAGGGACCCTTGGTTTACCGAGGGGCTGCGAGGTATGAAGCAGGAAGGCAGGCGACTAGAGCGATGCTGGCGTCGGACTCACTCTGAATCCGACCGACTTCTCTGTAGGGCCCATTTCTAGTCCTACTTTGAGGCTGTGAGGATGGCAAAGAAAGAATTCTTTGCCACCCTCATAGCGTCTGCAAAGTCATGTCCAGCGGAGCTGTTCCGGGTGGTGCGGGGGCTGGTCAGACGGCCTCCCTCCGTCTGGATGGGGGCTCGTCCCAGGCCCGCTGTGAGGAGATTGCCATCTACTTTGCAGACAAGATCGCTCGTATCCAGAGTAACTTCAACACTGAATTAGAGACAGTAGGAATTGAGCAGGAGGTGATGAAGGCACCGTCTGGTCCATCTTTGTGGAATAGGTTTCAGAACGTGACGCCAGCCGATGTTGTGGAGATCCTGGGATCAGTTAGGACCACCAGTTGTGAATTAGATCCTTGCCTGTCCTGGTTGGTGAAAGCCTCCAGGAAGATATTGGGGTCAGTGCTGGCGGGGGTTGTCAACGGGAGTTTGCCTTCCAGTCTCAAGGAGGCCATGGTGCACCCCCTGCTGAAGAAGCCATCTTTGGATGAGGGCGCACTCGCCACGACCCGTCTCTAACCTTCCCTTTTTAAGGAAGGTTATTGAACGGGCGGTGGCCTTTCAGCTCCAGGCTCACCTAGACAGCATCGGTTTTCTTGACCCTTTCTTGACCCTTTTCAATCAGGGTTTCGGCCTGGCCATGGTACGGAGATGGTATTGGTGGCCTTGCTGGACGATCTCCGCCGGGAGATGGATGCAGGACGTTCAACACTACTGGTCCTGCTAGATCTCTTGGCCGCGTTTGATACAGTGGACCATGGGCTGCTGTTGAGACAGCTGCGTGACCTGAGGGGTCTGGGTGGGACCACTCTTGGGTGCTTCCAGTCATTCCTCTCAGGGAGGACCCAGCGGGTTGTCCTGGGGGCAGAAACATCTAGCCCCTGGACTGTGGCGTTCCGCAAGGTTCTATTCTGTCTCCTTTACTGTTTAATATATATATATGCAGCCCTTGGGGGAGATCATGAGAGGATTTGGTGTGCGTTGCCACCGATATGCTGATGATACTATCTCAGTGTTTGGAGGCCGTGGCGAGCTGGTTATGGCAGAGCAGACTGAAACTTAATTCTGATAAGACGGAGATGATGGTGGTAGGTCGAGCGGGGGAGGTGTTGCCCCCTCTTGTGGAGGGTGTGTGCCCCTCTGTGGCCCAGCAGGTCCGGAGTCTGGGGGTGTTATTGGACGCAGGTCTCCGTCTGGATCAGCAGGTGGATATGGTGGCGAAGGCAGCGTTCCACCAGCTGTATCTGGTGCGGAGGCTGCGCCCATATATCTCCAGACCCAACCTGGCAACTTTGATCCATGCCTTCATCACCTCGAGGCTGGACTACTATAACGCGCTCTACGTGGGGCTTCCCTTGATGCTGGCTCAGAGGTTGCAGCTAGCGCAGAATGCGGCAGCCCGTCTCCGAACAGGGAACGGGCCGACGAGAGCACATAACACCGGTGCTCCGTGCACTGCACTGGCTGCCGGTAACGTGCCGAGCAAGATTCAAGGTTTTGACTTTGATCTATAAGGACCTATATGGTCTTGGACCTGGATACCTCAGGGACTGCCTCACCCTCCGCGACTCAGGATGGACCTTTCGGTCTGCTGGGGGCGGCCTCTTGGAGGTCCCCCGCGTAAAGCAGGGGGCTACAATGGAGAGGGTGTTCTCGGTGGTTGGGCCCCAGTTATGGAATTCCATTCCGGAGGAAACACGGCTGGCCCCGAGTCTAATGGCCTTCTGTCGGGCCTGTAAGACGTGACTGTTCTCCTAGGCCTTCGGAGGTGGGGAGGGGAGGGTGGGTTGAATTTTTGTAGGGGGGTGTTTTTAAATTGTTTTAATAATGATATTGTGGATTTTATGTTTTAATAATTGTTTTACATTGTTGGAAGCCGCCCCGAGATGCCGTGGGCATGGGGGGTGGCATATAAATATAATAAATATAATAAAATAAATAATATGCCTCTCAGCAGGATCTGTTTTTTAATTTCAACTTTTTTGGAATTTGCTTTGCTCCTAAGTGTTCTGGATAACTGCAGCAAATCTTGGATAACCCTGATGTAAGAACATACACAATGACGATAATCTCACTTGGGGCAGCACTACGTAACAAGGACACAATGCCAGTCTTGTGTAAATTGATTTAGATGATCTGGGGAAAGCAACTGAAATGAATTAAGGAAAGTGCCAATTCCAGGGGGGGGGGGGAAAGAACAGCTGTACTTGGAGAAATTCTTTAAAGGTTTCATTGTGTGCACATTTTTTTTTTTTTTTTAAAGAAAGAAAGGGATATACATAACACACCTTACAGTTTTAAGCACACTGGAGATGGCTACAGAGGTCAAAAGACCATCCTCCTTTTTGGAGTATAGACACATCCAATCTCCCTGAGCTTACTGGAGGTTGCTGCTTAATGACAGTGACTGGTCAATACTTCATACATGCAGCATGGGAAATAAAATAATCTACTTGTCCTTTTGAGGAACAATAGCACTGTACATGACATTTTTTTTTAGATCACTATTCCAAGTGGAAAAAATAACTTAAAACAACAACTAACAAACTCTTTGCTTCTGCAATCAAATGGTTATATGCTTCTTCACCTTTTAGCAGAGTTTTAGACCCTAAAGCAGAGTTTCTCCTGATATATGTTCTATGCCTACAGCTTCTTTTACCTTCTTGAGTCAGAAATGAAAAGGCCATTGGGTCAGTAGTCCAAGGAGTGCCCTTGAATTTTTGCCCATCCACCTATCAGTTCTGTGGTGTTGCTGGTTTGATTCTTCTGCAGATGGAAGCATTTTGAATAAAACAAAAGCTAACCCCGCCTTTACCTAACCATTGCCTTCTAGCAATAGCTGCATCATCTCTGGGATGAACCCAGCATTCATTTGTCCCAGGTACCGTCCTCTGCATCTAGGTATCCCAGTAATGGTGAGATGCCTAGAATGGAGGCTTCAAACCACATGGTAAAACTGTATTGTTTGTGAGCACGCACATAGGTTATGTTTAACACTAGTAAGGGTGTTTTCAGACATGACGCTAACCACAGTTTAACCACGCTTAAACATTTCTTATACATGTTGCAGGGCTGTATTGGTGCCCTATGCAGCCCTGCAACATGCATAAGAAATGTTTAAACTGTGATTAGCGTCATGTCTGAAAACACCCTAGGTCTAGTTTACTGGGTGCAATGGTTCTTGAGCTAAATATGTGATGTCAGGAACTTAGTTCAAAAGCCTATGGTCCATAACTCTTTGATATAATTTACAAGTATTCAAAACCAGGTTTAAATACTATCCAAGCAAGCTGCCAACCAGAGAATTACAAGGTGGCTGCGGAAAACCAGATGGATTAGTAAGAAATGAAAAATTTGCAGTGCTGTCTCTTCTGCATCTGTGTAATGATTAAAAAGTTACTGCTGATGGGCACGTGTAGGGCACTAAATCAGGCAACAAATTGAAAAACTTTCTTTGGTTATTAAAGAAATGTGCCTTCCTGAGTGTCTGTTCCACCAGTGGATGTCAGATAGCAAAAGAGCTATATCAGTAGGGAAAAACTAATAAAGTTTCTGATGATATCCTCACCTATCTTTTTAAAATGGATGGTCATTTTTGCAAGTTGTTTGAGGGCACAGATTTGGATATGTAGTCATGCTTGTTACTTATGGCAGATCTCTGAAAAAGAGCACGTAATACTGTCTGATACAGCCCGAAGATTGGCTTGATTCTAGCTAGTTAACTGCTATCCAGCTACTAATATTATAGTTGCATTAAATATATGTAGTAGTTACAGCTAGTGTGAATTTCCATGTATCAGAGGCAGAAGGCTAATGGTACTAACCTGGGAGTTGCAAGAGAAGCTTATAACTCAAAACCTGAAGTACAGCCAAGTTCCACAGTGGAGGAAACAACAGATATTAAAATATGTATAAGCTAAAATGCCAAGTCTAGTCCAGCCATATTGTACAGCAATATCTCATACAGTTGCTGTAATTAAGACTCTCAGCATTTCCATTTACAAATATAACTTTTTAAATGAGTTTAAAGCTGTTCTTTCATCCTGTGTCATAACTTTGCTTGCAGGCTGCCAGTACAGATGTAGAGGTTTGTGGTTTTTTTGTTTTTTTTTAATTGGATGAACTTGTCAATGGTATGAAGGGTCTTTTTGGTTTTGGTGAGTTGAGACAGATTTTGATGTTTGCTTTATTGAGGAATTACAGTAATTGATGGAGTTTTACAACTTCTACTCTATTTATTTATATAAAATTTATATGCTGCCCCTCCTGCCCGCAGGGCAGCTATTGCACTGGCCAGTGAGGTTGCACAGCGAATAAAATTCGGCGTGGCATATACTAGTGTCTCTCTTATTCCCCAATTAGGAATGGAACAGCAAAGATATTATTTATATTTATTTTTATTTATTTAAAAAAATTATACCCCGCCACCTCCTGCCACAGGCAGCTCGGAGCAGTGAACAATCTCAATAAAAACAATAATATTATAACATATTAAAACATCATCCTCCATAAACAGAATAATAATACCAAAAAATAATAATACAAAAGAAAAAACCCACCCCCTTTACCATTCCCCACCACCCCTTTACCCCTCTCCCTTGCCAAACGCCTGATGGAACAGCCAGGTCTTACAGTTCCTACGAAAGGCTGGGAGGTCAGGGGCCAAGCGGGCCCCCATTGGGAGGGAATTCCAGAGGTGTGGTGTGCCCACCGAGAACGTGACCATTGAGAATGCCTGGGGGACCTCCAACATGGCGCTCCCGGGGGACCACAGGTGCCGGTCTAGAACCCGGGGAGTGAGGCGATCTCGCAAGTAGGCAAGGCCCAGGCCGTGTAAGGCTTTATAGGTCAAAACCAACACTTTGAATTGACCCTGGAAGACTATTGGCAGCCAGTGCAGAGATCGGAGCACTGGTGTAATGTGCTCCCTGCAGCCCAGTCCCACCAAGAGCCGGGCCACCGCATTCTGCACTAGCTGCAGCTTCCGAGCCGTCAGCATAGGTAGCCCCATGTAAAGTGTGTTACAGTAGTCTAACCGAGAGGTAATAAAAGCATGGATGATCATGGCCAGGTCAGGAACTGAAACCAGCAGCCGAAGTCACCACACCGGATGTAACTGGTGGAAGGCACTCCTCACCACAGCCTCCACCTGGAGATCCAGGCAGAGCTGCGCATCAAGGAGCACCTCCAGGTTCCATCCCTGGGAGATCAGTGGAGGACAGATCCCATCAATCGAGGGAGCTGACATCTCCACCGCCTTATCCACTAACATAATCTCTGTCTTGTCAGGATTCAGTCGCAGTCGATTAGCCCTCATCCAGTCCCCAACAGCTGCCAAACACCGGGTAAGCATCGAGACAGCTGGGCGAGGGTCGGTCGAAAATGAGAGGTACAGTTGGGTGTCATCCGCATACTGATGACACCTCACCCCAAACCCTCTGATCACCTCACCGAGCGGCTGCATATACACGTTGAACAGGAAAGGGGACAAGACAGAACCCTGCGGAACCCCACACGATAGGTGAGATGAAAAGCAGTCACCGAGTACCACCCGCTGAGTTCTCCCGGTCACGAATGAGCAGAACCATTCAAGAATGATCCCGCCCACCCCCGCACTGCCCCACAGGCATGTCACCAACATCTCATGGTCAACAGTATCAAATGCTGCTGACAAATCCAATAGGACCCACAGGGTTGAGCGACCCCGGTCTTTTTCACGGCGGAGATCATCCACCAAAGCCACAAGTGCTGTCTCAGTGCCATGACCCGGATGAAAGGCAGACTGAGAGGGATCAAGATAACCGATGCAGTCAAGATGTCCCTGGAGCTGCTGAGCCACCACCCGTTCAAAAACCTGCCCTAAAAAGGGAAGGTTAGATACAGCCCGATAGCTGGCGTGGAGTCAGCGTCAAGCGATGGTTTTTTGAGCAGAGGCTGAACCACCGCCTCCTTGGGGCAGCCTGGCACTCAGGGAGGCACTGACCACCCCGGCCAACAATGGCCCCATTGTCTCCCAGCAGCTCTTAACCAGCCAGGATGGGCACGGATCTAATTCACAAGAAGTGGCTTGAACCACCCCAAGCACACCCACCACATCAGTGGGTGTCACCGACTGAAAGTGATCCCACAAAATAGGACAAGTCAGGGCTTCTACACCCTCTACAACCTCCACTGTATTAAGTGCGGCATCGAGGTCTTGGTGACTGCGAGCAATTTTCTCCGCAAAATAATCCACAAAAAGGTTACAGTGGGCAGATGATGACTCAACCCCAGGGTTGAGAGAGGCCAGACTGACCAGCCCCTGTGAAACCCAGAACAGCTCCGCCAGATGGGATTTAGCGGATGCTATGCTGCCCGCATAGCCATGGCATAGGCTTGTAAACTAGCTCTATGCTGCAACCTGTCGGCTTCAGTGCGAGAACGACACCACCGTCGCTCCAACAGTCGCCCTTTTTGCTTCAGCCTCTGCAGCTCCTTCGAGAACCAAGGAGGTCTGCAGAGCCTCCGCCTGGGCAATGGGATGCCTGGGAGCCATTTGATCGATGGCCTCTGTCAGCCAGATGTTCCATAGCTTGACGAGGTCATCGATGAGATGGTCGTCGAGGTTAGAGCCAGAGCGCCTAGAAACCACACTGGGTCCAACAGCCTCCAGGGGCAGACGATCCTAATAGGTTCCATGGGGGCAGACATGTGTTAGAAGGGAGGTCTGCAGAACATAATGATCCGTCCATGACAAGGGCACAGCTGATACCTCCCCCATTAACGGAGCACCCGCCTCAAGGCCAGTGCAAAACATGTAGTCCAAGGTATGTTCTCCAAGGTGTGTCGGGCTGATGGGACAGGCCCATGGTTGCCATGGCGGCCATGAACTCATGCTCGGCTCCCCTGAGAACTGCGTCGGCATGAATGTTGAGGTCCCCCAAGACTATCATCTTTGGGGACTGCAACACCACCTCCAACACAGCCTATGCCAGAGTATGCAGGGGGGCTGCCGTACTGGTAGGTGCACGGTGTACCAGCAACACTCCCCCCACCAAATCAAACACAGGATGGAGACCTTCAATGCCTACCATGGATCACACTGGATACCTCCTCACAGACCACCCTTCTTTAAAAATAACAGCTACACCGTCCCTCCGACCGTGGCTGGTGCTGTACGGAATACCTGGCTGGAACAAGATCAGCCAGAATAGGCCCCGATTCATTGTCCAGCCAGGTTTCCATAATACACGCGCGATCGGCAGCATGGTCCAGGATTACGTCCTGAACCATTGCTGTCTTATTTGCCACTGACCTTGCGTTTAACAACACCAAATCTGGGCCGGGGGCCCCCTGACCAAGTTCCACCCACTCACCTGCTGGTGGAGGGGTATGCGGGATGTGCACTAGGCATCTCTCCCACCTCACCACTCCCACTCCCGGCCCCCTGAGACCATACCTCCCCTGGCCTGCCTATCTATCCCCCTCTCCCAGATGCCCCCTGGCTGTGCCAGGCTGCGAGGGAGGTTCCCTCCCCATCCCCCCCCACTCTCCCTGGGACTCCCTCTCTCACAAGGAGTCCCCCTCCCTATCATTCGGGCACTGCCCCCCCCCATCTCACCCGGAGGCAACACTCCTCCCACCCATCCCCCTCTCCCTGGGGTGTGTGGATATTTGCTTATAGTTGTGAGTTGGGTTTAAGGAGCTCCTGAATTCTAATCTCCGCTCAGTCACTGGCTTGAGGGCCCATTCTTGATCCTATGATATCAGTGAGACTATTGCCAGTCTATTGATTCTAGTGGGGGCAGTTCATGTTAATTTGTACAATTTACTCAGCTGCTTTTGTGTTGATAAGTATAATGGAGATAACGGTTAGCAACACCTCTTTGAATTGGTTAAGATTTGTTAATAGGTCACATTTACAACTGCTTTCCCTGGTTCAGAGAGAGGGATAATTTGCTCCTCCTTTTGCTACCCTTCCCTTCCAAAAGGAGAAGAATCTGTGGGTAGGCAGGTGACAGTACATCTTCCTGCCCGCCCACAAGGCTTAGCTTGGGAAGAGGAGCTTTAATTTCTGTTTTAAGCTCGTGAGAAGTTATAGCAGTATAGGCTGACTACACAGGATGCATTGTATTGTTGACCAACCACCTGGCTATGTGAATGACACCCTCTTCTGGGCCACTCCCATCTAAGTGCCCCTTGTGCCATTGCAACTGCATTACTGGGTGGATTTTGTCTTAAAGCTGGATCTCTTCTGAGAACTGCCAGAACAGACTCGTTGAAGGCTTCATCTAACTTCTATTTTAATCCGTGAACAGATTAGACATAACGTTAATGGGTATCTGAATGTGTGTTTTGACCTTGATATGAACACCAGTTTGACCCTGTGTTCACCATGTGGTGCTGCTTAGACACACAGCCCATCTTGTGGCAAATCGGCGTTTTGCTTGCCACCCAATCTCATCACTCAAGTGCTGCTGCCTCATTCCCCGTGTTGTACCTGCTAACACACCACGTGATATCATTAGACACAGTTTTGGCCACATGTTCAGCCAGAACACCGAAATTGTCCTTGTGATGCAATGGTGTTCACAGTGGGTATTTTCAGACGTTACGCGATCACGCTCAACCACAGTCAATACCCTGTGGTGGGGAATGGTCACATAACGTCTGTTGGGGAACCGGAAGTTCCCCCCCAGATGTTTGCCATGGTCAATTGTGGCGGGGAATCACATTCACCACGCGATCAACAGAATCGGTGGGGCTGGCACCGATCGCGTGGTGAATGCGATTCCCCACCGCGATGAAGGGGCCCGTCTCGTCTGGATGGAAACCACAGCCTGGAATCCCCGGCGGGATTCTGGGCTGTGGTCAATTTGGGTGAGCACTGCGGCCGCATTGGCCATGGCGCCTGCCCGTCTCCCCAGAGGGCGGGTGGTGGGGCAGTATGAGGGGGGCGGGACCGAGCGGCCGCACGTTGCGCCGCGTGGCCCCGCCCCTTCCCCGATTCCATGCCGGGATCAGCCGGCACATCTGTTGAACGTGCCAGAGTGATCCCGGCGGGGAATCATTTGGGTGATTCCGGGATGGGGCGAATGTCGCCCCGTCTCCTCTGAAATCACCCATTGTGTGTTCAAAGTGGTGCTGGGATTGTTATGGTTCTTATATACAACGGCCAAACACGTACTTAGGGGTTTTGACACCTGATCTTTGTTATGTTTAAAGACGCCCAGAGTCTGATTGAATTCAGTTAGAATTGGCTCAGCCCATGAATTTTGGTTGATGGGCATAAAGATTTTGTAAAGCTATGAAGAGCGATAATGTTTCTAAGCTGTGGAATTAATGATGAAAAATAGTTGCTGAGCATGCATCTTAGGGTGAAAACAGACATGACGCTAACTACACTTTAACCAAACTTGGTCATTTATGCATGTTGCAGGGCTGTATAGGGCACCAATACAGCCCTGCAACATGCATAAATGACCACCAAGTGTGGTTAAAGTGTGGTTAGCGTCATGTCTGTTTTCACCCTTAGTTACATTTCTTAATGGATGTAATGCATTAATATAATTGTATGTGGGTGTAGGCTTTGATATGTGTTTTGTTTTTTTTTAGGCTGAAATTTGCTTGATGAAATGCAAAGAGCTAAATTATTCTATCCCAGGCTGAAACTGTGAAGCCTCAGACCTCTGTGCTGGATTGATCACGCCTTTATTACAAAAAGCAAACCAACAAACAAAACAAAAAAACCTTCCATAAGCTGGAAAAACATTTTTTATTTGTGAAGCAATACAAATAGGATTTCTTTATTTTTTAGGGACCGGGCCTGTTGAGTGAAACTTGGGGTCTACTAATCCTGGTAACTGGGGGCTGTCTATGTGTACCATTCCCCTCCCATCATAAGTTTTGAAATCAATTTCAGGAGACCATACTGATGCTTTCTTTATACAAATGTTACTTGCAGTTATTTTACCTATTGTATTTTAGGGTATAGTATGAAAATTAAAATCCTGTAGTTTTGGAGAGGGGGTAGGTTTTGGGCCTGTTATAATTGCACCCCCATTCCTGCTCTCTCATCAAGCCTGTTAAGGACTGTCCTACCCTGTCAAATTAAGATGTTAATGGCACCTAGCCCCCACAGAATCCAAGCTTTCTTTTAATAAAAACAAAAATGGGAAGTTAATCACAGGATCATTTTCGGTTCTAAACCAAGCTATTTTTTCAGTGTGTTGTTCTTAGAATGCCGATTCCTTCTGAGAAATATCATGTTTATTCCTGAGAGTTTGTAAACCCCCTAACCCTTAATGAGGCTTTGCACAATCTTAATAGAGTTTATATATTTGATTGCTCCCCAGAGAACCAGGCTTTTAGCCACACTCTGATTCAAAAGAATAATTCTGAGCAACTACCAGAATTAATTGATTTTACTGTTCTAGAGGATATGGAATTTCAGGGAATGGAAGATTTGGATACTATAGGGAGGTTACTGCCTGAAGAAAAAAGCAAAACAGACAGCATACAGAATGTCTTCCTTTGGAAGGGCAAAACAGAATTCTTACAAGGATGGGAAACGTATATGATCAATTAGTAATACTTAAAGGGAAAAACCAGATGGGTTCTGAGGTCAGACAATCATCACATATAGAAGTACCATCCTTGCAGCAGGGGATAAGTTAACTATAATAGCCCTAAGGATAAAGCAGTAGTGCCTGAATGGAGAAGGATTGGCTATAGAAGATGTCTCCCAGGCTGGATCTAGTCAGGTTGGGAAAAGTGTTATATACTCATTGTCTATGGGAACACCTTTTCAGGTGATGGACTTACTCAATGGAGCGGTGCAAGAGGCACACTCTTTTCAGAATCTAGAGCTCAACTGTAGGTTGGAGGGAGGAGGATTAAAGCGGGCAGTTATTGAGGATTTGGATACGGATGAACCTCTCAATATCTCAAAGAAGAATATGGATGGAGTAGGTAACCAGGCATTTTCCCAAGTAGATGGTAATGATAATGGATCAAGTTCTCGAGAGCAGAGGTTACCTTGTAACTTGCCCCTGGCGGAGACAGAAATTGAATTAGAACCCACTGATGGGGAGCAGGACTGACTCCCATTAGGAAAGCAGGCAGGAAATCTTGTTGTTGAACTACTGAGTAAGATGGGGGACCCTGATTTTAGGGCTTTTTTGTTAAATTACGAGATTCTTTGCCTACAGGAAGCGTGGTGTAAAGACTCTTTTTAAAACAAAATAAAAAATCTGAATGGTTATGCTTGTTTCAATTTACTGGGGAATGCTTCTTCTGCTGGTGGATATCTGATGGCTGGCCTCCTCTATTTATTTATATATTTTATTTTATTTTAACAATTTAATACCCCACCCATCTCCACCACAGGCAGCTCGGGGTGGCTTACAGTAAAATCATATAAATAAAACAACATATATAAAAGGACATTCCCACCCAACTTAAAAATATAACCAAACACAAACCCTGCCATAACTCACTCCCCCGCCCCCCGCATAACCACCCTCCCCCGTCCCCTCCACCAAAGCCATGGCGGAACAGCCAGGTTTTACACAAGCAACGAAAAGTCAACAGTTCCGGAACTATCCTAATGTTATGATAGCTTTAGCTCTGAAGGTGCAAATTCAGGAGTTAGCACCTTGCTTGGACATAGCTTTAGCCACTAGGCTTCTTTTTTCATGCAATAGCATGTGGATTTTGGTGACTGTATACTTGCCTCCACTTCCTAAGGAAGGACTTATAGATATTTTGAATTCTTTATCTTCTTATATAGAGAATCTTACGGCAGAGTAACCATCTATGCGAATGTTAAAGTCTCCAGGGAAAAGAATTTTATCCACTGGGTAAAGTTGGGAGGACGAGAACTTTCTAGTTTTCAATGAGATATGGGGAGTCCCATCCCCCTGCTTCATGGATCTCGTGGTGAATAACTATGGCACTTGTTTGTATGAAATATGAATGGTTTTCAATTTAAGTTTTTTGAATAATGCCTTTGAATCTCCTACTTCAAGTAATGTGACATCAATCCTATAGGGGTTCTAGTGTGATAGATTTTTTTCTAATTGAGCCTTGGTTTTGGTATACTGTGAGGAATATATGGGTCATTGATAGGATTGAAAGCTATCATTTTCCTTTCCATCTTGAGCTTGAAATGGGCCTGACTGATGACTCACCGGCTCTAGACTTAGTCAGGTCAGATGCTAAATTTCCTTTCACTATAATTAATGTCTGAGGTGGGATGAGATGCTTACCGGGGTAGTTGAGGAGGCGCTGAAGACGGAGACATTGCTAGCTCTTAGAAATCAGCTTTTGGAGATGACCGCTACGGATGATATACTTAATACAATGGATCACATTATTGAAGCGCTGAACCCACTTTTCTTTAAGGATGTCACAATGCATTCAGAAAATGAGCTTAAGAAAGGAGCCCTATGGTTTGATGATGATTTGTGTGTCAGAAACATGATTTGCTTCAAAAACATAGACTGGGAAAGATTTTGGAAATGAGATTAACAAGTATATAAGGTCATGTAAGGACTTGATTAAAGAGAAAAAGAAAGCCCTTATGAATTCCTAATGGGATAAGCTGCAGTATGCTATCTCAACGGGGGACAATAAGCTCTTTTGGTCTATGGTAACTAAGGGTACAGCATGCTATAATAACAGGACAGATTCTCACATTACTTCTGATGTATGGGTTGATTTCTGTATCAAACAATACTCAGCTGTAGTAAGTGAGTTGATTTTGCGAAACTCTTCTTCTAACATCTGTTTGAGGATAGCCCTTCCTATGTGGTCACGGAATTAGAAGTGGAAACCTTGATTAAGGATCAAAAGAAGGACAAATCGCCTGGTATTGATGGGCTGCCAACGGAACTTTAAAAGTCCATTTAGATTGGTGGGTCCTGGTTTTAACTTCCTGATTTAATTCTATCATTGTTTCTGGTATGATCCCAGTCTCTTGGAGAGGGAATATTATAGTTCCTATCTACAAGAGAGAGCCATGTAATGATCCTGCATCATACAGGCCAATTTCTCTCATAATATTGCTGCCAAACTGTTTGGTAGATACCTTAGGCCAATTTTTGGCTTGGGTTCAGGATCATAACATACGACGAGAAGAACAAGCAGGCTTTAGGGCTGGGTATTCTACCTCGGACCATATCTATACGCTGCAGTATATAAAACATAAAAGGGTGATGAAGTCCAAATTGTACATGGCTTTCATGGACTTATCTTCAGCTTTGATACAATTGACAGAGATCAACTTTGGACTAAGTTACATTCCTGGGGAATAAATCCCCACCTATTGAGGCTGTTGATTTTGTATCCTAAAGATACTTGGGCACGTGTATGTTATGGGGTGTTGGGGAATTGACGTCCATGTTCCCAACAAATTAGGGAGTCCGACAAGGCTGCATCTTGGCTCCTATGTTGTTCAACCTGTATATGAATGATGTTATTGTGGAACTGCAGAGCATTAATTTCCATTCTCCTAAGATTCTGGCATCACATATTGGTATTTTGTTATATGCAGACGATGCAGTTATATTGTCAAGAACTCCCATAGGCCTACAATGGGCTATGAATAAATTTGCACACTTATGTGAGAAGAATAGGTTAATTATTAATTACTCCAAAACTAAGCTAATGAAATGGGATAGAAGCTGAAGAGAACATACATGGTTTATTACAGAGCATAAGATCGAGTTAGTTAAATCCTTTAAATATTTGGGAATAATATACTCCTCTAGTAATGGATGGAAAGAGCAACAGGCAGCAGTTAAAGTAAAAGTAATGCAATCTTCATCTGCTATAAAGAGATTTTACAATAATTATGGTGGCAGATCCATTCTGGCAGCAGTTGGGGCCTTTAAAGCCAAAACAGTACCCCAGCTAACTTATGGTGCTGATATCTGGGGGCAATGCGATAGAGGTCCTGCAAAACAAATTTTTAAGGACACTGCTGGGTCTCTCTTGCTCAATTCCAGCTGTTTTCCTGAGAGCGGAAACTGGAACTGAGGCAATCTTGACGATCAAGGCAAAGAGAGTTCTGAAATACTGGTTCACGCTCTTGACCTTTTAGCCCTAATTGCATCCCAAAAACATGTTACCTGGAGGACCTGATGCATCCAGTCTCTGTACAGTCCCCTGGCTCACATACGTTATAACTACATTGAAAAAAACTGCGTTTGGCTATTCAACGAATAAAGGTATTGGGTTCTTTAATTTAGAGAAGGAATCTGTGTACCAAAGGCTTCACTGGCCTGACTTCACTTAATACTTCATATTAAGGTGATGCTGTGTCTTGCATAATTAATAATTATAGAATGGTTGTTAGCAGTTGCAGCATTCTGGATTTATTTTGTAAATACGTACTCCCACTATTACCTCTGTAACAGGGATGGGGAACCTCACGCCTGGAAGCCAAAATTGGTCCAGGCGACGGGAGCATATTACACCTGTGCTCCGCACTCTGCACTGGCTGCCTATAGCATACCGAGCCAGATTCAAGGTGCTGGTGTTGGTTTATAAAGCCCTATACGGTCTGGGCCCCTCATACCTTGGGGATCGCCTCGCCTTCTGCGTCCAAGGGCGGCCCCTGCGGTCTGCCAGGGGCGCCTTCCTGGAGGTCCCCCATGTTAAACAGGGGGCCGCAATGGAGAGGGCGTTCTCGGTGGCCGGGCTGCAGCTTTGGAACTTCCTCCCAGGGGAAGCTTGCCTGGCCCCGGATCTGATGGCTTTTTGCCNCCTTTTTTCCCATAAGAAAGGCCAGATTCGTTGAACACCAATCTTTGCAGAAAACCTTGTCTGGTTTGGGAGGGTGTTTTTTGGGGGTGGGTGGGTAGTTTTTAGATTATTTATACTGTTGTTTTATGTATTTTATTGTTGTTTTAGTGTTGTGAGCCACCCCGATATGCCAGGGACATGAGGGGGTGGATAATAAATGTGAAGAAATAAATACACTTCCTCGGTTGCTCTGTGCAAAGGGCGATGGGTGGAGGTGCGTGGGTCACGGGAGCGTGCACGCACCCACCCTCACTCACCCACCGTGGCGGTTACACGGGTGGCATCCACTCATGCCCATACAGTGGACCTGTGTAGGCATGAGTGGGTGCGTGTCGTGTAAAAAGGACCTTGGTATGAGCATCAGAACCTTTGGGTGTCTCCCTCAAGAGATTCACCAGTGCTACTGAAATGCCCCAAATATTTACGAATCTCAGTATGCTTTTTTGTACTGCTATTTTGTGTGTGTCAGTGGGTGAAAACAAACAAGATATTAGCTCACTGGAGTTTGTGTTTGGTTTGGAGAACCCCCATGGAGCTGCCATGCACATATTTAACATGTCCAGCCGAACAGTGGCAGAAAAGTTCCCAAAGTCCTGGAATGTGATGAAAATGACATGCACACAAAAATAAACTGATCTAAAGTTCTTTAAAAAGAAAGAAAATGATACACCCCGTGTCATTCTTATTTCTTTTTTATTTTGACTGTTTGGAGCACCCTTTTAGAACGCTCCAAAAGTGAAGTACACATTCAAAGCATGAGTGAGAGTGCTGCGGGAGCCATTTTTGAAGTAGCCCATTCTGAGCATGCCCAGAAGTTTTGGGCGTGCCTACATCCAAGATGGCACCTGCAGCATGCTGATGCTGCATGTGCCATCTTTGAAAAGGTCAGAGCATGCCCAGAAGGGACATTCAGGTCCTTCTGAACATATTCAATTAATTTTTTTATTAATGTTCATACTTACCAGCCGGGAAGAGGCCATGCTGATCAGGACACCATCTGGAGGGTAAGTCCCACTTCTGACCCCCTGCTAGGCTCCCCACCCTCTTACCAGGCCCCTGCCCAGAATTTCACTCCTCATGCAGGCAGGGTGGCCGGGGGTGGCCAGGAGGCAAGTCTTTACCTCATGCTCACTTCTGGCACCCTGCCTGGCCCCCTTGCTTGCCCCCCGATGAGATCTTGGGGGTGGGGTCGATTTTGTTTGAGCTCTCAACCCCCCTTCTCATGTCTAGTAAGCTTCTCGTTGAGTGGGGATTGTTTTTCATTTCAGCCCTATCAGGAAATGGTTGCTCCTCGGAGCACTTTAGGCTTTTCTGCCCACAAATTTATGGTGCTGGCAGACATGTAGATGTGGAAGCTGCATACAACCTTATTGACGGGATCCAGACACGTGGGTGCACATTAGCCTGCATTCACCCATATGGCGAGCCTCGCATGCTCTGGGACCCTGCCATGAGTGGGGGCTGTGTTTCTGGTAGGTTGGGGCTATGTGGTCAGTGGGGGTGAACTCCTAATAAACAGACAGGTGGACACCTATCTGGTGTGGGATACTGGCTGTTTTTACACGGGGGAGGGATAGGGGAGCCAGGTCTGTGTGTGCTCAGTGGTTAGTGCGCACACATTTCCAATGAGTGGGGGAGGGTTCAAATGGGAGCAGATGGGTGTGCACACCCATTCACCTGATGGTCACCCATCCACCCGCATGGTGCAATCCAGGATTTTCCAGGTTGCACCATGCAGGGAGATGGGCGGAGGTAGTGGGGGTGCATTGGTCGTGAGAGTACGCACCCACACTCCGCCACGTTTACACGGGCGCTACTGTACGTGTACACTGGGTGAACCTGCGTGGCAGTGTCTTGTGTAAAAATGGCCACTGTCTCCGGATCTGAAAGTGGATCTCCTTGGCTCAATGAACTGATTGACTACTTTTTGTTGGCTGCAGGGATGCCAATTCCAGGCATTCAGAAATTATGTTTCAGGGCCTCTCTGCTCCCCCAAATCCTGAAATAAAAATGGCTTGATTTCAGAGCTTTCTGGGCACTCTAAAATCCTCTTTTCGATCTTTTATTACACAACCAAGAACTTACTCTTGGAAGACAAAGAAAAATGGAGAATGTTTCAGCTGGAACTTCTAAGAGCACCTAAAATCCCAGGAGTTGCCAAACCTGTGGCTGTAGTGGTCAGACACAATGGGCCAGATTAATTCCTATTGCAGCTCCATTGGCTTCACTGATGTCATACCAGGTTGAAAGTAAATCAGCTTCTAGTCAAAGCAGTCGCATTGGTGCACACTGTGAGAACGAGGCAGCCTTTGAGCTGGAGGCTACTCAAATGCATGCTGAGTGTCTGTTCTGGATATAAGTTTAGCCATTAATTACTGTGAAACATGTAAGAGAAAGAAAAAACCTGGTTGATTATAATGTATGAGAGATGAGGCGAGTGCAAGGGTATGTACTTGGCCAAAGAGGTAGCTAACAGCTTGTAGAAAAACAAGGTGGACGCTTGAATCAACTTGTAGGTTCTAGACTTTGTGAAAAATAAGTTCATCTCCTGAGAACTACAGTTGCACTTAGTGCTGGCCTTTTAAGGCAAATGAAGGTAAATGTCTATGAAACAGAGGTGGTATCAGGTCCCTTCTGAATTTCAGAGAGGAAACCACTTAACCATGAAAGGGAAGTGGGGGTTTCTCTAACCCAGAAGAATATGTGTTTTGGTTTTGTGAAGTACAACTCAGACCTGGAAATACAGCTCAGAAAAGCGTGTAAGGCCCTGGCCTCAAACCCTAGCTCTCGGGTGTGGGGTGTGTCTGGTTTGGTGGCCAAGCTGCCAGTGCCACTGCTTCAGCCTGGCCTTTTGTCCTTATGTCTTCGCCTGGTCTGGTTCTGACCTCGCCTCTTCTCCTGTCTGTTTCATCTGTTCCCTGTCTCGTAACTTCCTGGTTGGCTGCCAGCGCATATAAAGGCATGCGGGTAGTAACAGGAAGCTGGGTGTAATACTCTCTCACACATGCTTTACTCTGATTTCCTTGCTCTAGCTCTCCTGTGACACCTGTGTCCCAGTTTCTGGTCCCTAGCTCTATTGACTCTCTTATGCCCTGGTATTGCTTTTTCTGCTCTGTGCAGCTCTAGCTCTGCCCTCTTCTGATCACTTGGCTTGCTCCCATGTCCTGGTTCCCCTGGCCCCTTGCTCCCTGTTTTCCCCTCATGGCCTTGTTTCCCTTAGTCTCCTTAATGCTTGCTTACTTTCCTTTGTTCCCTTGGTACGCTGCTGTCAGATTCCCTTTACCCTCATGACCTCTATGATGAATTCATCCTCCCTTTCTTGGATGGCTGCTGAGAGGTCCCCCTTTCTCCTGCTCCTCCGACAGCTCCGCTGGGCCATCCTGTCTCCTCTGGCGCCTTCCCCCGCTTCCTTCCGAGTTCTGATCCATCCGTCCTCTTACACAGTGTTGCTCAGTGTGGCTACAGATAATTTCATAAAGTGTGCTCAACTTCCCTGGGTTTGGTGACTGTGCAGATGAAATTGATATGGAGAGTAAAATTTGGGAATAGCAGTAAGCCTGTCGCTCTGTGAAGAAACTGGATTTGAACATTCAGAGTCTCTTGGTATTCAGAGAATAAAGGCTGAATAAAGGTGTTCACAGTTTATGGAAGTATTTAAAAAAAACCAACACAACCCCCCACGCCCCTCCAAGATGTGTGTAAGAAATTTCAGAAATCCAGGAGTGTTCAATGAGCTCCACCCACCATAGTGACATTCACATAAACAGGCAGGTCATGAAATATCATTTTTTTCTTAAAGCAGAGCCTGCTTCTGCAGAACCTGCAGAGAGATTTGTTTTTGTTACAAAAGCAGAACCATAATTAACCTGGTCAGCTGACCAACAAATGTTCTACTATAGTTCAGAATTCAACGACCTTTTGAATTTACTCTTCTTTTTCTTCATTTGCAGGATACTGGGGTTGGGAAATCAAGTATAGTTTGTCGATTTGTTCAGGATCATTTTGATCACAATATTAGCCCTACTATTGGGTAAGTACTTTTGTATATTTTTTTCTCTAGTGTTATCAAGATAGCTACATATTGTTCATAAAATGATTTTATATTTCAAGGCTAAGGAAGAGCACAGTATATTAGATTGGTGCCAGATTGTTTCCGAAGCCTCCTATAATCTCTGAAATTGATTGCATGGGTAACAGTATCAGTTTCCTCTTTAGATAATTTTAGTCCAAATCTATTTCCCATTTCTGACCTTTCCCCACCCTCCATGTACAGCCCCCTTTCTTTCCTCTTGTTTTCTTTTTCTATGTCAAACTCAAAAAAGTCAGAATCTGTTTTCTGTTAATTTGGTGTAAATACAGTGGGTGTTATCAGGCCTATCGCTAGCTACTGGATTTTTGTCATAAACACCCAATTCCAGTTATGTTTGTAGATGCCAGCTGTATACCAAAACAGTTTGTGCATCCAGAAAACATGCTGCCATGTATGCCGCCTCACTTCTGGTTTAGAAGATAAACTCTCAGGATTTAAGCCAGTCCTCAGCATTGTCACAAAAATAAACATCTGTGTTTTCAATATCAACGCTTTCCTTACTTTTGAGGAGACTAGGATTTGACATTGAATCTGCAGTCCTCACCCCAGGGATAACTTCCTGTGAATAGCTGGAAAAAGGAGACTATCGGGGACCCATGAAAATGCGCCGCAGCATAAATGTCTGCACATTCAGCCATGGGCACCAGATAGAATCATCTGCTTCAGCACGTGATGGATGTAAATGTGGTTATTGGCCCCAATCCGATGCCCTGTGGATCCCTGCACACTGTTTATGCACGACATGATGTGCCGCCCGGCAGTGTGGATCTGCGCGGGTCTGCGTGGCTATGCGTGCACACCGCTCCGCGTGTGGCGTTAGATTGGGGCCATTGTCTGGAGAAACCCAGTGTCTCCACATGTTAGTGGAGGTTCTTTCAGCGTACATGTCTGGAAGAGAAAATCAGATTGTGATCCAACATGCTCCAAACTGAATTTGTCAACTCCCCCTTTCTTATTTATTTCAGATTTATTCTACTTCTTTTCTATTATTGCTGTCCACATCAACATGTTCCCTTCCTACCCAGCATCTTGCTACCCAAGTTTGCAACCTTAATGTCCTCTGGCTCTTTCTCTGTACATTCAGAGTTGCACTTGCAGCACAATCCACTTTAGCATTGGTGGAAGCCCTTACTGGATGTCCCCAGATGAGACAGGGAGGGGAGGCTACAACACTTTGAATATCCTTAACCCTCCCTGGGCAATGGGGCCACGTGATGCAGTGCATCATGTGGGCAGCAGAAGCCAGATGTTTCTCCTGCCCCATGGTGGGGTGAACAGTTGCCTGCTACACAATGTATCCTTGGAAAAATTCCTTGCTGGGAAACCCGTGTGGCTGAGTCCCTTCTGCAGGCCATGGGGCAAGCTCTGGTGGGGCCATGAGCGATGGGCACTGGCACTCATGGCCACATCATGGTCGCAGAAGGGAGGGAGGCGGGGCATGGCTGGGCTCATGTTCGTGGGGCCAACACCGTGACCCTCCATGGCTTGTCGTGTTTGTGCCTCAGTTTCCTCAAGGGGGAAATGCGCTTAGTGGTCCAGACCTGACATGATCTGATCTGGATATAGGGTGCTCTTTTCCAATATGTGGAAACTCAGTTTACACTTTGCTAATAAGCCAGCCAGCTCAGCAAAATATTGTAAAGACAATTTATTTATAAATGAAGCTATGAGACTTAAGAATATCATACAAATATGAAGCAATAATTTACTTAAGTTCAAATAAAGACATAGTACAAAAGAAAAACTGTGTCAGTTAAAAACACATGGTTTGAGAAGACATTTCTGTTCAAAGAACAGCTCTTATTACAAATTCAAAGATCTTAACATCTATAAGATATAATATATGCTCTAAGTATTGCTATAGTTGACTCAATGCATCATAAAGAATATACATTCATATTACCCAGTCCTTTGTCCCATACTACCATATGGATATGAAAAAAGCTCCAAGGAAGGAACTGTTTCTGAAAACTCCATTTCTCCTCTCCCTTCTTATGGAGGGAAATGCTTGGAAGTCAGCTAAAAATGACGTCAAGTCAAAACTTCTGACAGTGAGGGTTTTCTCAAAGTACATAGTAAGAAGCCTATTGATACATACTACAACAGGTGGCTATCATCTAAGATAGGATTAACAATGAGTAAACTCCAAACAAACAAGGCTTTTTCCTGCCCTGCTTGGGAGTCACGTCTCTTGACTCTAGTCAACAGAAAACGTTGATTTCTTTAAGAGAGAGACTGGTTGATGACATCTCCTATTCCAGTATCTGGTCAAGAGTTCAGTAGAAAGGTCACTATCGGACAGCCCTTTAGGAATTCACCATACAGAGAGGCCAATTCTGATTTCCAATATATTGAAACACAAATGGTCAAAAAATACATGCCTATATACAGGATACATCACACCTCTCTTTGGCGAGAAGGTGTTTCAAGAATGTATAATACAATACAGGAAAGAAAATTAACAACAAATGTCCAATCTTTCAAGTCTTCAGGAAGACATCAGGAGGGTACAAAGCACTGGTAGTCTTCACTAGTTGTGTGGGAAGAGACATCAGTCTTCTTTGGAGGCTGATACTTTTTTCAGATGCAGTCCATAGAAGAACCTAAAAATCTTAACTATGATTAATAATACAATCAACACTATAGAAATTAAAACTGGTTTGAGGTAGGTAATAATTTGTAAACCTGTTTCTAAAATTGAATTACCAAGGGAAGTAGCAGTGTGAGCAATGGAGTTAGCAATGCTAGCTAAAGAAGGCCAGGCTGCAGAAATAGCTGTAGCCAATCTACTGAGCCATAGAGGAAAATCCCCTTCATAGATATCAGTCCTTAGAAGTAGTTGCTTAACTTCCTGCAAGGTATCTTCAATTGCATCATGTGTATTAAAAAGAGTAATTTCTGACCTTTGCAATTTAGCTATGATGCCAGTTAATAACGGAAATTGCAAAGAAAAATGAGGTACAAAAAATATAATCTGAGAATGCACTGATCTCAAATTAGGAGGTGAGGTAAGCTGTCTGTCATAACAAGTGACTCTGCTATTCACTGTTACGATAGAAGGTTGCAAAGCCGGAATATTAAATTCAGATTGTCCAGCAAGAATTAGATATGATCCATTTGTAAGGGAATAAATAAAAACAAGGGAAGTATTACTTGATTGAATCCTAATAGGACAAGAAGAAGTATTAGGTGGTACCAACCCACAAGGGGAAATATGTGTAATTTGCTTGCAAAACAAATATCCAAAACCTTGACATTCGTCAGTTTCCAAAAACATCTGTGGAGACATATTCATATGGTAGTTTCATATGAGCATGAGCAATATTTGTTCCAGTAGCTACTAAAAAACCCATATTCAAAATATTCCAATTAGTCAAATAAACCATACTAGGAATTCACGGGAGAGGTCGTTGACCAAGGCCACAAGTGCAGTCTCCGTGACATATCCAGGGCAAAAACCTGACTGCGAGGGATCAAGAAAGTTAATCCGGTCCAGATGCTCCTGCAACTGTCAAGCCTCCACCCACTCAATAACCTTCCCTAAAAAGGGAAGGTTAGAGACAGGCTGATAGCTGGCCAGGACGCCAATGTTCAATGATGCTTTCTTGAGCAGGGGCTGCACCAGCGCCTCCTTAAGGCAGTCCGGCACTCTGNAGCGCACGCGCACGCGCACGCGCACGCGCACGCGCACGCGCACGCGCACGCGCACGCGCACGCGCACGCGCACACGCACACGCACCCTCTCTGGTAAGGGCTTCCTGCAAGGTCTCCCTCTCCCCAACTACAGGGCCCAGATCATGGCGCCACTTAAGGCTGGCCCCGCTTACGAAGTTCCTACCTGCGAACTTCACTCCTCTGCCAACACCAGAGCCAGCCTTAGAATTTTGGGGGCTCAGGGCAGGGTGCCCAATAGCCTTGCCCACATAGTCACGCCCCCCCTTAATAACTGGCATTCTGGTGGTTGCTTAAGAATATAAAGAAGTTATTTTTGTACACCCTCAGGGCGTTTTTAGACGAGCAGGGGAATCTAGTGGATTGATTGAGAAATCTGCTCTTAAAGTCGCTGGCCGCCATTGAAAACAGCGGCACCCAGCAGCACCCACAGGAACAGCAGTAGAGTTGGGGCTCCCAGGACCCCTCGGGATAGGTGGTAATGGTAATGGGGCTCCATGGGCAGTATTTCTTGCAAGACCCTCCAAAGTTCAGGGTCTGGGGCAACCACACCTATTGCCACTGCCTGCCAGTCCTGGCCACCATCCTTGCCTGCC
The DNA here is from genome assembly GCA_003113815.1 of Sphenodon punctatus. Lineage (NCBI taxonomy): Eukaryota > Metazoa > Chordata > Lepidosauria > Sphenodontia > Sphenodontidae > Sphenodon > Sphenodon punctatus. The sequence continues at coordinate 3,834,951 of QEPC01012741.1, forward strand.
CCAGAGTTTCCATGGTGCTTAACCTGTCTTTGCCCCCATGTCTGGAACTCCCTACCTGAGTGCACATGCTCTGTTCCTTCTCTCTTTACCTTCAGATCCCTCCTTCTTTCATGGTTTCCCTAATTCTTCAGAGTGCTTACTGGTGCTCTTTCTACTGTCCTATCATTCAGAGTTTCCTAACTAAGGCCACTTTCAGACTTTTCCCCCTGCGCATATTTTAGCTGCAGGAGGGAATGCACATGCCAGGATGTGCGTGGGGTTTGGCTGGTCTGAAAGCCCCCTTTTGCGGCTTTGCCGGCACAAACACGCAGAGAAACAGAGTAGGAAATCCTGCTCTGTATCTCTGCATCTCTGCGTATGTTTTCCGGCAAAGCTGCACGAGGGGGAGCTTTCAGACCGAGCGAACCCCGCGCATATCCTGGTGTGCGCATTCCCTCCCGCATCCAAAATATGCGCGGGGGGAAAGTCTGAAAGTGACCTAAACTAAGCATGTGCACCTGTGACTTCTCAACTTTATGAATGTCCATTGAGCAGGCATGGCATCTTCCCTATGTCCCCCTCTTTCTTCCCTTGTCCTAGGTTGTAAGCCTCTCAGGGCAGGGACCTGTCTGTAATTGACTATTCAGTGCCAGATGCATATGGCTGGTGCTATACAAGTAATAAAGTGTTTAGTTTAAAACCATGAATGTTTAAAAAATAATGTTTTGCCTTTTGGTTTTTAGGGATGGGCAAACAGAACGCCGTTCGGATGTTCAGACGTTTGGTTGTTCGTTTCGAAACCCGAGTTTGGGTTCAGCTGTTTAGTTCGGCCGAACGTTCAAAAAAGTGCTATCGGTACTGAAACCGAAACTGAATTTTTTTTTTGTATCGGTATTTTTGGCCCTGAAACTACCCGTGGTGTCCACCCCTGGTGCCAGGAAATCTGCTCCTCAGCTGCCTCCCCCTTCCAGTCACGTTTTTCCCGCCCCCGAACTCATCCAAACTTTTCTGAACTGTTCGGAAGTTCGGTTCGGTCATTTGAACAGGCCGAGTTCGGGCCAAACTCTGAACTTCCAAACCGTGTTGGCACATCCCTAGGTTTTCAAAACTTTCTGGTGAACTACAGCTTTCAAACTTCCATCTGAAACCAGGAGGGCTAAAATGTACTATTTTTAGGAAAGCTGAGATCCTCTCAAAATTATTACAGGAGTCGAGGCTAAATAGGAAGCACCAAATATCTAGGGCCAGCCTGAAGCGTTTGCTGCCCAGGGTCTCCCTCTTTGCACATCCCTGGTGTGATAGGGTCTGGCCTAATCTTCTGGGGACTTCTCAGTGCCTACAGAAAAGGCCTCGCTTTGAACAGTATCCATTCTCTCCAATGAGCAGGCTGGTCCTACAACTTGGCATCTTTAAACATTGCACTCCCCGCCACTCCCTGCAAAAAAATAAATAAATCTGAAAAATATTTTAACAAGCTTAGTACCAACTAAGCTTATTAGTGTCACAGAAATCTGAGATGAAACTTTTGCTGTAGCAGTTTACTTTGTGCATGTGGTAGTGCTTTGAATGTAGTTGCTCTCCACGTTTTGGTGACAGACACATGTCCTCTCTGATACAGGGAGCATAACCGCACCCTTTATTAGGTGTTTTCAGATGTGTCGATAGCATGGATTTCCACACTTTGCCACGTGTGGAAATCTGTGCTGCTGTCGCATTTGAGATGACCGCCAGATTTTGGCTCAGGCCATAGCAGGGGCTGTTCCTTGGGACAATCCCCGAGGAACAGCCTGGGCTAAACACCGCCATGGCCCGTGCAACGGACTCCGCCCCTGTGCTGCTGTGCGCCCACAGCAGCCTATGGGGATGCCATGGCTGCCCAGAAGCACTGCAAACCCGGACCGGGGTAAGTGCGGGTCGGCCATCAAATGTGACAGCCCACTTTGCTACTACCAGAAAATGAGATTTCTTTTCCTAAGTGATCTGACCCAGGAAACATGTCTTCAACATAGGTGCTAGGTGGCTAGAGCTACAGAGGTTTCAGCTCCCCAGACTGGAGCACCATGGAGCAGTGGTGGGGCCTGTTTTGAGGGGAAGCATCCCTCGCCTGGAGAAGGGATGTGAATAAGGATATCTGCCAGTCCAAGTGGCTGCTACTTCAGGCTGATCTTACACCATACTTCTCTCTGCCTGGCCACTTGCCCCTCTGCCCTACCCTGTTTATGTCAGGGGATGGGGTTCCTGGGTCAGGGAACTGGGCTCCCCCACCACAAAGTATTTCCCTCTGTTGTGTGCTGCTCAATGGCTAGCATTGCCATATCTGGAATAAGCCCAGTGCCTTTCATTTATGTTAATAAATGGATTCAGTGGATTCAGGTCTGAATAACATGCTGGCATTGCTTCTCAATTCTAGGGCATCCTTCATGACTAAAACTGTGCCTTGTGGGAATGAACTTCATAAATTTCTGATCTGGGACACAGCAGGACAGGAGCGGGTGAGTATGACTTTGTGGGATGTTTTTATTATTATTCATGATAATATTTAATACTTTGACACCAAGTTTCATCTTCAAAGGCTTTCCCAAACATCAGTTACTCTCTCAATATCGGAAGGCAGGTATTAGTAACAGAGGGTTTTAAACTCTATTTTACATATGAGGAAGAGAGAGGGAGAAACTGATTGAGTGACTTGACCGATAGCATGTTTTATCGTCTCCAGCTAATCCTTGAAGCTAATTCTGTCCACATGTCTGCCCCAGGGGCTGATTCTCATCTCTTACGCTGAAGTGGAAAAAGTAAATAGGAAACTGTTGTTTGCCCTTTCTCACAATAAGAGAACAAGTTAAATTGCAGCAGATTTAAAACAAACAAAAGGAAGTACTTTTTCACTCAGCAGACAGTACAGTTGTGGAACTAGTTGTCAGAGGAGGCAGTGAAAACCAGCACCATAATTAGCTTCAAATGGAAACTAGATACATTCTTAGAGGATAGAGCCATAAATGCTTACAGGCCACCAGTAGTTGGGAGTGGTTAGCAAGAGATGGGTCATACCTTCATGAGCTGTGCTTGTACTTCTTTTGAGCTACTGTAGCTGGCCGCTGTCGGAGACAGGATGCTGGGCTCAGTGGATCATGGGTCTGACCCAGTATGGCACCACTTATGTTCTCAACTAAATCAAGAACAAATCCATCTTGGTCAATTGCTGTATCCTCTATATTCAGCACAAGACTGGGGCATGGAGAAAATTGGTCATGTATAATATTTTTTTTCTTCGTATTTTGAATTTTGGCCTAAGCAGGGAGCATTTGGACTCAGATCCCCATGATCCCAAAGGGCTGTTTTAGCAGCTAGAGACTGCCAGCATGGAGTAGTGCCATGCTCTCAAACTAACATCAGCCCTAGGTCGCAAGCTGTGAAGAGGAAGTGGTTTAGCTCTGTCTGTGCTGGCCCTGTGCCACCTGGGCTTTCCTTTCTGCTGGGAGAATCATCCGGCATTTTCTTAGTGTTAGTAACCCCCTAACTCATTTCAACCTCACCTCTTTCACAGGAACTCCAGGGTTAAAGCGAGGACAAAGCACAAGCATGCTTAATCTGAGGAAGGAGGCTCTGACTCTAGGGGTCATACTTGTCTGTACTGTTGAGAGGAATTTCTCTATGCAGTCATCTTCTCAGTACTTCCTCCTTTGTTTCTCTTTCACACAGCATTTCTGTCTCACTGACTGATCATTATTCCAGCCTCCAGCCCTTCCATTTCTTTCCCAATTGACTGTTTTTGATAAGTTTAAAAGAGGAAGATAAATGGAGAGAATGAGCTATTTAACCCCTGTTTTCCTTTGCTGGTGAGAATGGAGGGAGACAGTTCCTCCAGAAAAATTTGGGCATGAAAACTCCAGATCTAGCCTGCTCTAGCAAACACACCCTGAATCTTGCTCTGCTGAATGGCTCCTTTGCAATGCAAAAAGGTGGTAGCAGGGACTAATGGATTTACCACAAAGAAGAATTTGGCTCCTTAGTTTCCTAGCATGCTACTTTTTTGCTCTCTCCACTCTGCCAGTGAGGAGACCCTTCAGGTCTAGCTTTTCCCATTACTGTCTCTAGCCTGAAAATGACATAAACTAGATCATTTCTATGTTCTCCATGGCTCTTTGCCCACAAGAAAGGTCTGTTCAGACCCTCTCAGTGACCCAGCACACACCTCGCAGGTGAGCGCCCTTGCCATCGGTAAGCACTGCAGTTCCTGTGTCAGCGGGAGGTGGGAACGTGGGGTTTCCCCCCCTCAGGGAACGCCCCAGCCCTGCCCCCAGAGTCCTCGAGCCCACGCTGACCTGCCCAACGATGCATCAGGGCAGGGGTCCCCCCCGCGGGCCCCTCCGGCTCCTGTGGCAGGGCCGTGGCCAGTGGCCACGCCCCCAGCACCGACACACAGCGTAGGGCTTCCCCCGCCCCCACTGCAACACTCGGAGCGGCTGCGAGCGTGCACGGGGGCGGGGCCTATAGGATAAGAACCAGCGCCGCAGACAGAACGGTGCTGGTGATTAGGATAAACCGGCCCCCCCTGCTTGTAGTGCTTAGCGTGGAGTGAGAAGGCGAGCGATTGAGCATCGACTGCGTGCATCTAGCCCTGTGAATGTGTGACCCCCTTGCTGCAATACCTTTTTCCTGAGTGTGGCTGAGAGTGTGAACCTGCGAGTGAGAGCGTGGTTGGTGAATGTGTGTCCCTCCTTCCTCCCTGTTCAGGAGCCTTGAATTCGGAGGCGAGTGCCCCGTGTTCCCCCTCCCTGTCGGGCCCTTTGTGCACACCCCCGGGTGGAGTCCCCCACAACTCTTTCCTCCCTGTGACCCCGCGTGTGTGAGTGAGTGGAATTTGGAGCAGCCTTGGTTTCCTCGAGTCAGTGGCGCCCTATGATGATAGGGGCCCATTCTCTTTAATTAGAGGTAAGGGCCCAACCACTATCCTGACGGGCATTCTTCCTCCGCTAGTTCCTAGCCCTGACCCGGTCTAACCAAGGCGGTGCGTGTGATTGGTGAACCCTTGCCCCTACCCCAGTAACATCCTGATGCAGATTTAAAGTTTATTGGCCTAAGTCATTGTTCCCTACAAGCTGCGGTCTCTAAACTTGAACAATCAGGCCCAGGTGTGATTTAAGCAAACAAAAGCAGCTTTACATTTAAAAAAAATAGAATTCTGTGTAAGTATTAGGGATGGAAAATTGGATCAATTTTACAGATTCAGATTAGTTATGGATTCAGTTATCAAATGCTATGGATTTCCAGATATGGATTTCTGGATTAGGGTTTTCCCACTAACTTGGATGGGAAACCAATCCGCCATTCATTTCAATGGGTCATTCATTCTAAAATCCACAATATCAGAATGAATGGGCCAATGAGAGAGAGGGTGTGTGTGAGAGAGAGAGAGAGAGAGAGAGAGAGAGAGAGAGAGAGAGAGATAGAGAGAGAGAGAGAAAGAGGGGGTGACCAACTTAAGGTCTTTTGCAGGACACAGAGTTTCCACTTGAGGGACACACTTGAAACAACACAAGCATATAAAACTGATGTTTTAAATCCTAAAAATGTGTCAATTTTGTACAATGTAAGGTGTGTGGTTTCTTTTGGTTTTTAAAAAAAAATGTTTGTAAATGACTGACAGGCGAAGCAGGGAGGGTCCCACAGTGGTAGTTGGTGAATGTTTAGGCTGATGGGGCCCAGGGATAGGGGGGCAATGAAGGTGGGCCCAATTATAGTATTTTAATAAATAATGAACAATTTGACACATTATTCTATTCTACATACACTGCACATCAAAGAATCCAAACATCAGAGCATCTACACTAAGGAACAGATCTGAACCTAAGGACCACAACATCACAGCTGCACATCTATATTCTATTACCCTAAGTCTACATATGTTACACACCGAAGAACATTAAAAAATATACAAGTCTACAGGGCAGATTTGAACCACACCAACTATACTGCTAAGTTCAGATTCACAAAAAAGTTGCTTAAAATTGCAAGTCAAGTCACAAAAACTCAGAAGATCAATGGCAACTCACACACTAACACTTTGAGCTTCCAGCACAAAACAGATCAACATTCAAAATTGCAACAGGTTCAATAGATAAATACATTCAAGGAGCACATTTTGGAATTGGCTACTCAAACGTACACTCAAAAGGGCCCAAATATTAAAAAAATAAATAGCCACCCCACAGGGGTGCTGTGTGTGTGTGTGTGCATGTGCGCATAGTACGCGCATAGTGCGCTATGGAGGAGGGGTTACCCTGAGGGGCGCAAAGCCCTGGGAGGTGCTGAGTTGCCTGGGTGTGTGTGCAGTGCACTGGGGGAGAGAGGGAGTACAGCAAGTGCATGATTGGCAATACACTGAGGAGGTGTAGTGCACTAGGGCACTCACTCATGCATCCTGTAGTAGAGATAAAGGAGATGCACATGCAGCAGCAGAGGAGGATGAAGTAGATGCCCTGAGAAGGCACTCCAGAATGAAGGTCACAGTCAGGCAGCAGGAGACTTGCTAGGAGAAGAAACAAGCAGCACCGACAGGCTGAAGCAAAGAGCTGCCTCCCTCCCAATGCCCACTTTATCTCTTCTTGGGGATGGGAGGTGGGGTGACTCACAGGAGGCACACACACCCTGGGGGGAAAATGCAAAGACACACATTTGGGGGGAAAAGTAAAGAAAAAAAAAGTTCTGTTCTGAAGGTGGAGGAGAAGGAAGCATGGATGTGCAACCTGTCCCCTACTGGGTGAGACTGGAAGACAGAAGTGGGTGCAGTGCGAGTGGAGCCGTCGGGTGGTACCAGTGCTGAAGCGACTGGGTTGGTGAATGATGCTGTGTCTGGAACCAGTGACCAATGAGTGCCCATTTGTCCTGCGCTGAGGTTGTTTCCTGGACCAGTCCTCTTTTCCAGTGGTCTTGGGTCAGACTCTGTTTTGCGGCCCTGATGGTATTGGTGTTGTTGCACTCATTTGAGTCACATCAGGAGGTATTGGTGGTGGAGAAGGCAGCTGCTGGAACCTTTCAAGCCAGCTGGGTCTGATGTCCTCAGTCACCTGCATCGATGGTCACATCCTCTGGGAATCCCAGGAGGGGGAGGTTGGTTTTCAAGAAGACTAGTTGCTTCACCTTCTCCAGGTTCATGCAGGATCTGTAGAAACTGATGATATCCTCGGCAATGCTGAAAATGCACTCAGATGGAACGCTCGTGGAAGGGGACAAAACGTAGCACACAGCCAATATTGCAAGCTGAGGCTGTGGTGAAACGCTAGCAGGGGGCACTATACAGCTGAGCAACCCACCTCACTGTGTTTCTCCAAATCTCTGACCAAGGGTCCCCACAGCTGGCAAACCCCTGAAAACCCTTGGTATTCTGCTGCCACCACCTGAGTGTATCCCAGTGGGCATTCACACCACCGAAATGTGAACCCCAAAAGGCCTAGGTATCACAGCTTCCCAAGAGCACTTCCCTTTCCTGGCACTCTTTTCACGGGATTTCCTCCCCTGCGTTGGAGGCCGATCCCCAGAGTCACCCACAGGAGGCTTCCCTTGGTCTCAAAGCTGTTGGCTTCTAGCAAAATAGGTAGTTTCCCCCTCTTTAGTAGCTTGGCCTGGTTACCTGACCTAAGGAGACGTTTAATGGTCAGCCAATAACACACACACACACACACCCAGTAGGGTAAAAACAAAGCTTAGGATTTACTGGTACATATAAAAAGGAATAAAATCACAGTTTACACTGAGAAACAAGAGGTGATAACCCTTTGAGCAATGCGAGTCAGTCCTGTCGGACATGATAGCCCTTTTAGAATGTGTCTCTCTACAACTGTATCTTATGTAGCGGGCAGACTAGCAATGTACTCACACTGGTTCTGATCAGGTCTCCATAGGTGATGGTTTTCCTATGGGGTCCAAGTTCTTTTTCTGGCAAGGCCAGAGTTACTGCCAAACCATGCACTCCATGAGGTCATGAGTCCAGCAGCCTATGCCAGCGAACCCCAGAGAGATAGAGAGAGCCAAAAGCCCCCAGCTCAGTCCTTTTAAAAGTTCCCTTCCCCCCTGTGATTTGTTCAAGCGGGTCACCTGGCCAAAGGTAGATTCCCCCCCTGACCAGTCCGAGCCAATCACGTTTCTGCCTCCTGCTGGTCTTAGGAAATTCTTTAGGAATTTCAGGAATGTGGGGGGCCTTCCCATCCTTCCCATGTGCTGGATTAGAGGCCTAGCACTCCGTTATGCCTGACTTGGGTTCAGGCAGGGTGTGTTTGTCAGTGTCAGTGGCTGTCTTTGTCTGTGCCTGTGGCATTTTGTCACAGAAGCCACACCAGGAGCCTCTTGGACCAGTACGCCAAGAGGTTGAAGCCTGCATCACACAACGCTAGTTCCGACAGATAATGCACAATATATATCTTGCAGACCTATTGTTAGTAATTTGTAACCTATCGCTAAAATCTGCCACTGTACCTGAGGACTGGAGGGTGGCAAATGTAACCCCAATATTTAAAAAGGGATCCAGAGGTAATACTCGAAACTGCAGACCAGTAAGCTTNGGCCCTAATGTCTCCCGGCTGGCCTTGACCAGCCAGGATGGGCATTGGTCTAATTCACAATAAGTGACTCGATCAGACCCCAGGGCATCCCCCGCATCTGAGGGTGACACATTCTGAAATTCATCCCACAAACCAGGACAAGGCAGGGCTTCTACTGCCTCTGATTCACCCACTGTTAAAAGTGTTGTGTCAAAACTGTGGTGGATCTGAGCAATTTTATCTGCAAAAAAGTCCACAAACAAATCACAGCGGGCATTCGATGACTCTAAATCCAGGTGGAGGGAGGCCGGACTGACCAGCCCCCTCACCACCCGGAAAAGCTCCACTGGGCATGACTTAGCAGACGCAATGAGTTCAGCAAAGAAAACTTCCTTTGCTGCCCGCACTGCCACAGCATAGGTACATAACCAGACTCCATGCCGCATCGGTCAACTTCAGCACGCGAGTGACGCCACCGTCGCTCTAACTGCTGCCCTTCCTGCTTCATCCGCCGTAGCTCCTCTGTATACCACGGGGACCTGTGTTGTTGGCGGTTCGGGAGTGAACCATAAGCCGTTGGGGGCGGACCATCCTAATTTGTTCTGCACCCTCCTGAGGGTGAATACGGTGAGCATGCCATGCACAACCCAGTTGTGAGAATGTTGGGAGTCATCTCTAAGAACCTTCTTTACAAGGCAACAACCTTCTGATCACTCACATGGGGAGGAGTTGTTTGTTTACAAATAGCTTTATCTCCCAGTCCGATCAGGTGTCCCCAGCACTACTGGCAGGCAGATGGCAGAAGCAGGTACAGGACTGGGACCTCCCCCCCCCCCCCCCCCCAATGATGTGGGGGTTCCCTGCACCCGGGCTTCCTCCTCCAGGTGCAGGGCCAGGCGTGCAGTGGGACCATGGCAGTCGGGCAGCCGTGGGGCCATGTGCAATGCATATGCTTGGGGCTGGCACTGGCTGAAAGTCCTGAGACGCATGGGGCTGAGCAGGGACAGGACTAGCCTTTTGGGGGCTCCCCTTCCCGGCAGCAGGGTTGGTAGGCTAGTGGACATGGGGAACAGCACAGTGGGTGAGACTCGCAAGGTTGATCAGTAGCAGCAGAGCAAGTGGGAGGGAGGTGTCAGAGTCCCTCCTCCCACTGCCGGCAGAAGCATGGGCATTTCTATTGCGCATGTGCGAACCTGCAGAAGTGATTTTAAAATCACAAATAACTTGGTTTTGGCTGCACAATCACTATAATATTACAGTAGCAGTTGGCATTGATCTCATGCTCCAAGCCTGTGATGTTTGGGGGCTCAACTCATTGGGGGGGAGGAGATATTGATGATTCAAAATCGTCAGGACGCTGTGCATTTTGACCACAACCAATTAACTTTTAAACAGTCATAACTTTTTATTTTCTGGATGAATCTTCTTCAAACATTGCACGTATGATGGTCCCCACAAATATTAGTCATGAATACATTTTCAGAAATGTAGCTCAAGCAGTTTCCTCCAGATCGGGGCTTCAGCAGTCCCCTGTTTATAATGAATGAAGAGTGGTTGTGCATCTAACTTTCTTGGAGTGACCGCTACAAGAAAATTATTAGGATCAAGTCTTTGTCCTGTGTTGCCCTCAGCAGAGCATGGCATTGTATAAATAATGCTAGGCTTGATTCTTACACTGCATAGCAATTACGCATATGCCAGTAATCATCCCTTCCCTATGTACCAAGGTGAATAGGGAACAAAGGCAAAGCAGGACCAGATTGTTCAGTTCTCATTAAAAGGGGGAAAGACAATCCTGCTTTTTCACCTGCTGTAAACATAGAGCCATTCCAGATTTGCACTAAAGGAACTGAATAGAACTCAACCTCTGTTCTCTTGTCTTAGCTTCTATGCTTCCTATAAACGCTGAGAAATGAATCCCTGTGTTTCCACTCTAGCTAGTCCTGTCCTCATGGTGGCATACATCACCAGCAGCTTTCTGGGCTGCTTCTACTGCAGTGTATACATTTTCTTTGCACTCATTAAGAGCTTTCAGTTAAAAATGACAAATGCCTTGGATTGCAAAGCTTCTGTCATAGATCTCAGAATTTAGAACTAAATTCAGCCTTGATGTAAGCATGTTAAGCTTTTGTTGAAGTCAGTGTTTGTTTATTTACTCCAAGACTGAATTTAGATCTGGGAGTTTGGGATTTTCTTTTTTAAAATCTAAATGAAATTCACCAAACCATATAAAACAAAGAAATGGTGCTTAGAAATTTTGCTAGCTGAACATTCCTAGGAATTCTACAGGTTAGGGAATTGGACTGTGGCTGAGTATTGAAAGTCTCCACTTCTACATACAGCAAAGGTTTCATTGTGGTTTCTGATGCATCACATTGCCTTGGCTTTTAACAAGAGAGGACAACGCAGCATAAGCAGATATAATGTAATTTGTCATCCTCAGTCCTTCCTAAACTGCAAAGTTTATGGGGGTGGGAGTTTAAAGACAGTATTCCTGTTAGCAATAACTTTATTAAGAAGAGTTAGTGAAATAGCAGCCATAATAATCTCAGAACCATATTTGCAGATTTTCCAAGATAAAATAGATATTGCTTTACATCCTAAATTCCTACCTAAGTAAGACAGTTGTGAGAATGTGACCCTATTTACATGGGTCTCGTCCACCCCTCTCCCACCCATGAACACACAGATTTCTGCGTGTTCATGGTTGGGGGAGCCCTGTGTGAAAGACGCAGCACGCATGCCCGTGAGGAATGGGGTTGTGTGTGCCCACTTAACACACATCCCCACTCACCCCCCACTTGTCCCCACTCTCAGAGCATAAACTCAAAAACATAATATAGACAAGTTAGCTCCCATAAATTACTTGTCTAAGTTTAATTTAGAAATCTCTTACTTAGGGCCAAATACTCTGTCCTACACCAGATGGAAAACTTGGGGGTTTAGTTCTTTGAAAACCCTTGCTCTCCAAGGTCCAAGAGAGCTAGACCACTTTGGGTAAAATCCTGCATCCCATTCATTTCAGAGAAGGTAGAATTTCATCCATCCCTCTAAAGCTGTAATAAGGGAAGGAAGGGTTGGTCTTGTTTTGCAATTTGTTTATCTCCTATTATTATTTTTATTTTGTTTTATTTTATTTTATTAGCATTTGTATAGCACCAGCTGTGTACCTGGCACTTTACAGAACAATAAGACGCAGTTCCTGCCTACGTCTTACAATCTAATAGAGATGGAGGGGGAAGACAAGAGAGGGTACATAGGGAGAGACAAGGGATAAATTACATTCAAGCGGATGTGAAGTCTCAGGTGCACGTGCTTGGCTTGGTTGCGGTTAGGCAGGAGTCTGCAGGGAGGGCAGACAGCAAATATTGAACAGAAAGTTCTAACAGGCGTCGGAAAAGGCGGCGAGGAAGAGGTGGGTTTTGAGGAGGGATTTGAAGGTGCGGAGGGAGGGGGCAAGGCGGATGTGGGCAGAGGGGGAGTTCTAGGCATGGGGGGCAGCAAGGGAGAAGGGATGAAGGCAGTTAGGGGAGACGAGGGAGAGTGAAGGAGGGGGCTTTATTTATGTATGGTGTTAGAGTGACTAAAATCTTTCTCTTGTCATGGACTGACCTTATGCTTTTGGGTGCATACTGAAGCTTCAGCTGGGATTTTATTATCACATCGCACTACATTTTTTTTTTTTTTTTTAACCTCTGAGCTTAATAAATGGAGGAAGTTGTGCAGAGAGAAGAAGGGCAAGGGAGCATGTAATCGTTGGCATAACTGATCGGGAAGACATCTGCTTGCAATGAAAGAATTAATGAGAACATAAATTATCCTTAATTCTAACCCATAAGAAATCTTATTCTGAAGTGAAGATACAACTAAGAGTAAAGCTACAGGAGCTGTGGTGGCACGGATACCCCGCCTGCCCCAGGGCGGCAGTTGCAGCTCCTGCGGGCTGAGGAGCTGGCCACATGAGTTGGCTGCCCAGATTCCTGTTGTGCTGCAGGATTGGGCCTGCTGCTGCTAGGCAGCTGTTGAGGATAGGGTTGCTACCTATGCAACTTTTTAAGGAACACTTATGAAAAATGCACATTGCAGGGCCTGCATTGGTGCATACATGCAACATGTATTTTTCATAAATGTTCCTTAAAAATGTGCATAGGTGGCAACAGTAGTTGGGGGGAGGGGGGGCAGAGGAGCATGTATGCTCCTCCCACCCGTGTAATAGTTGATCATGAGGGAGGGGGCCTGGGCAGGATGGGCATACCCCTCCCACCTACCTAACAGCTGACTGCAGGGGAGGAGGGCCTGGGAAGAGTGCACACACTCCTCCCACCTGCCTAACAGCTGAACACGGAGGAGGGGGGCCTGGGAAGAGCGTGCATGCTCCTCCCACCCTGCCTAACAGCAGATCACAGAGGAGGGGGGCCTGGGAAGAGTCTGCATGTTCCTCTCACCCCACCTAATCATTGATTGCAGGGGAGGGAGGCCTGGGAGGAGCATGCGCCTAACAGCTGATCTTGGGAGAGGGGGGCCTGGGAAGAGCACGTACAGGCTCTTCCCGGCCACCTAATAACTGATCGTGGATGAGGGGGACTTGGGAGGAATGCATGCACTCTTCCCAGGCCCCTTTTCCCCACGATCAGCCATTAGATGGCTGTGAGGAGCATGCACACTCCTCCTAGGCCATCCTCCCCCACAATCAGCTGTTAGGCAGCCAGAAAGAGGTGCGTGCTCATCTCAGGCCCCTCTCCCCCACAATCAGCTGTTGGGCAGTAGGGAGAGCGTGCTCTTACTGCCCCGATCCTCAGACCTTGCCTTGTGGCAGGACTATACAGGCTGGTTAACTCACTTTGGGCAGTGTTATCCCACTTTGGACAATGTTACTACGCAGCCCACCCCAGCCTTTTTTTGAGGACACATCGTGTAGTAGCTGGCTGCCTGCCCCTCCTTGGGGCAGGGTCAACATCTGCTGGTCACCGGCCATATAACTTACTGCATTGCGTGGTAACATTGCTCAAAGTGGGATAACACTGCCCAAAGTGTGCTAATGTCTCATGTGGCTTCATCCTAAGACTGTATCCTCTACCCAGAAAAAGAAAATGTAAACTTCGTAATTGTCATGCATGGAAAAAATTAAGTTCTTGTTACTGAAAGGAAAATGTATTTGGTCTGACATAGTTTATGCTAACAATTAACATGTAGCTGAACACAAGTCTAATAATGTACTTAATTAAATATGCATTGGTTTTGATTTATTAGGTGGCTGGACACGGACAGTCATAACAAACAGTCATACAGGCAAATATGTTTGCCAGCCAAATGAAGGTTTTTAACATTACAAAACTAGTATCTTACTGTAGGTATTGGGGTTTTGAAGTTCCCATTTTCAAAGTTGTGAAAAATGCAAAGCAGCAAAACAATAGCTGGAAATGCTCAACCTCAAAATAACCGTGCCACTTTTCCTGTATTACTTAATCTTTTAATATGCAATATAGCACAGAGTGAATTGAGTAATTTGCAGATGGGCATGCTGGCCCTGCTGTCATGTCCCCAGGAAATATTTAGATAGCACATGCCATTTGATGTAATTTGGAGCTTTGGTAATTCAAACTACATCCCATCAGATGCATCTTTATGAGTCGGGGATAAAAGATATCCTTGGCAGGAATTTAATAGTATCAAGAGAAACATTTCTACCAGTGGCAGAGCTGTTTCCCATTCCTTTTTTAGTTCACACACTGCAGTACAGAGCAAGGGCAAAATCTTGGCTTAATTGAAGTTGGTAGCAAAACTCCCATAGGTTAGGGATGGATCAGGATTTCACCCTAGGACCATACAACAAATGCCTAAGATGTTGGTTGTTGGGATGATATGGGTTTCAAAAGGTTTTAAATGTATTTGATTGGAGAGATATATAAAAAAATAAGTTGTAAGCCACCGCCCGAAATCTTTTTGAGAAGGGCAGGGTAAAAATGTAAATAAATAAATAAGATTCTAAATTGAAAGGAACATATCCTCATGTAATCACCCACAAGTGTTCAAAAACTGAGTCAGGATCCTGTTCTTCAGGCACGTATCCTGGGATTCAACTTTGAACCTTCACTCTTCTTTGCGCCTTATATTCTGTCTGTTGCTAAGGGCAAGGCCTGTCAGTTCACCCTGCGTAACATTGGCAAAATGTTGCCCGCCCTTACTGCTCCCAGTGCCAAAAATCTAGTCCATTCTCTAGTCCTCTCTTGATTCAACCTCCTCCATTCTGGCTTTCTCCACTCTTACCTTGCCCCTCTCACTTCGTTCAACGTTCCACTGCCAAGGTCATCCACCTCGTCTGCTGCGTTGATCATGTTCAACCCTTCCTCTCCTCCCTCCACTGGCTCCCACTTCCCTTTCACATCTAGCACAAGCTCCTGGTCTTCATCTTCATGGCCTTGGTCCTCCCTATCCGCCGTCATTTCTCACTAGCAGGGCCAATCTTTCAGTGTTTTTCAATGAGCGCTCTGTGTCCGTGTCCGCTGAGTGATGCGCCTGTGGGGCAGCCACACATGCAGTGTGCATGGGGAGCACTTCAAACAAGTGTCTCCCAGCATGGTTGCCCCATCCATGGAGGTGGCCAGATTTTTCAGGAGTGCTCCATGCTTGGCCATGAGTGGCTGCTTTGTGGGTCAGGGGAACACACCTCCCCACACACCACCGTCACATGGACGCATGGACCGGGGAGGGGCATGTATGGACGTGTCTTTTTTTTTTAAAAAAAACCACAACACCCTAGAATTTGCAGGGCCCAGAGGAAAAATAGAAAGCACGGCCCCCATGGCTCTACTCTCCATAGCCCCACACGATTGTCAGTTTGGTGCTTTTCTTACAAAAGCAAACAACTGTCAAAAGCGCACGCGCACGCGCACGCGCACGCGCACGCGCACGCGCACGCGCACGCGCACACGCACACGCACCCTCTCTGGTAAGGGCTTCCTGCAAGGTCTCCCTCTCCCCAACTACAGGGCCCAGATCATGGCGCCACTTAAGGCTGGCCCCGCTTACGAAGTTCCTACCTGCGAACTTCACTCCTCTGCCAACACCAGAGCCAGCCTTAGAATTTTGGGGGCTCAGGGCAGGGTGCCCAATAGCCTTGCCCACATAGTCACGCCCCCCCTTAATAACTGGCATTCTGGTGGTTGCTTAAGAATATAAAGAAGTTATTTTTGTACACCCTCAGGGCGTTTTTAGACGAGCAGGGGAATCTAGTGGATTGATTGAGAAATCTGCTCTTAAAGTCGCTGGCCGCCATTGAAAACAGCGGCACCCAGCAGCACCCACAGGAACAGCAGTAGAGTTGGGGCTCCCAGGACCCCTCGGGATAGGTGGTAATGGTAATGGGGCTCCATGGGCAGTATTTCTTGCAAGACCCTCCAAAGTTCAGGGTCTGGGGCAACCACACCTATTGCCACTGCCTGCCAGTCCTGGCCACCATCCTTGCCTGCCCCAGAGTTTCCATGGTGCTTAACCTGTCTTTGCCCCCATGTCTGGAACTCCCTACCTGAGTGCACATGCTCTGTTCCTTCTCTCTTTACCTTCAGATCCCTCCTTCTTTCATGGTTTCCCTAATTCTTCAGAGTGCTTACTGGTGCTCTTTCTACTGTCCTATCATTCAGAGTTTCCTAACTAAGGCCACTTTCAGACTTTTCCCCCTGCGCATATTTTAGCTGCAGGAGGGAATGCACATGCCAGGATGTGCGTGGGGTTTGGCTGGTCTGAAAGCCCCCTTTTGCGGCTTTGCCGGCACAAACACGCAGAGAAACAGAGTAGGAAATCCTGCTCTGTATCTCTGCATCTCTGCGTATGTTTTCCGGCAAAGCTGCACGAGGGGGAGCTTTCAGACCGAGCGAACCCCGCGCATATCCTGGTGTGCGCATTCCCTCCCGCATCCAAAATATGCGCGGGGGGAAAGTCTGAAAGTGACCTAAACTAAGCATGTGCACCTGTGACTTCTCAACTTTATGAATGTCCATTGAGCAGGCATGGCATCTTCCCTATGTCCCCCTCTTTCTTCCCTTGTCCTAGGTTGTAAGCCTCTCAGGGCAGGGACCTGTCTGTAATTGACTATTCAGTGCCAGATGCATATGGCTGGTGCTATACAAGTAATAAAGTGTTTAGTTTAAAACCATGAATGTTTAAAAAATAATGTTTTGCCTTTTGGTTTTTAGGGATGGGCAAACAGAACGCCGTTCGGATGTTCAGACGTTTGGTTGTTCGTTTCGAAACCCGAGTTTGGGTTCAGCTGTTTAGTTCGGCCGAACGTTCAAAAAAGTGCTATCGGTACTGAAACCGAAACTGAATTTTTTTTTTGTATCGGTATTTTTGGCCCTGAAACTACCCGTGGTGTCCACCCCTGGTGCCAGGAAATCTGCTCCTCAGCTGCCTCCCCCTTCCAGTCACGTTTTTCCCGCCCCCGAACTCATCCAAACTTTTCTGAACTGTTCGGAAGTTCGGTTCGGTCATTTGAACAGGCCGAGTTCGGGCCAAACTCTGAACTTCCAAACCGTGTTGGCACATCCCTAGGTTTTCAAAACTTTCTGGTGAACTACAGCTTTCAAACTTCCATCTGAAACCAGGAGGGCTAAAATGTACTATTTTTAGGAAAGCTGAGATCCTCTCAAAATTATTACAGGAGTCGAGGCTAAATAGGAAGCACCAAATATCTAGGGCCAGCCTGAAGCGTTTGCTGCCCAGGGTCTCCCTCTTTGCACATCCCTGGTGTGATAGGGTCTGGCCTAATCTTCTGGGGACTTCTCAGTGCCTACAGAAAAGGCCTCGCTTTGAACAGTATCCATTCTCTCCAATGAGCAGGCTGGTCCTACAACTTGGCATCTTTAAACATTGCACTCCCCGCCACTCCCTGCAAAAAAATAAATAAATCTGAAAAATATTTTAACAAGCTTAGTACCAACTAAGCTTATTAGTGTCACAGAAATCTGAGATGAAACTTTTGCTGTAGCAGTTTACTTTGTGCATGTGGTAGTGCTTTGAATGTAGTTGCTCTCCACGTTTTGGTGACAGACACATGTCCTCTCTGATACAGGGAGCATAACCGCACCCTTTATTAGGTGTTTTCAGATGTGTCGATAGCATGGATTTCCACACTTTGCCACGTGTGGAAATCTGTGCTGCTGTCGCATTTGAGATGACCGCCAGATTTTGGCTCAGGCCATAGCAGGGGCTGTTCCTTGGGACAATCCCCGAGGAACAGCCTGGGCTAAACACCGCCATGGCCCGTGCAACGGACTCCGCCCCTGTGCTGCTGTGCGCCCACAGCAGCCTATGGGGATGCCATGGCTGCCCAGAAGCACTGCAAACCCGGACCGGGGTAAGTGCGGGTCGGCCATCAAATGTGACAGCCCACTTTGCTACTACCAGAAAATGAGATTTCTTTTCCTAAGTGATCTGACCCAGGAAACATGTCTTCAACATAGGTGCTAGGTGGCTAGAGCTACAGAGGTTTCAGCTCCCCAGACTGGAGCACCATGGAGCAGTGGTGGGGCCTGTTTTGAGGGGAAGCATCCCTCGCCTGGAGAAGGGATGTGAATAAGGATATCTGCCAGTCCAAGTGGCTGCTACTTCAGGCTGATCTTACACCATACTTCTCTCTGCCTGGCCACTTGCCCCTCTGCCCTACCCTGTTTATGTCAGGGGATGGGGTTCCTGGGTCAGGGAACTGGGCTCCCCCACCACAAAGTATTTCCCTCTGTTGTGTGCTGCTCAATGGCTAGCATTGCCATATCTGGAATAAGCCCAGTGCCTTTCATTTATGTTAATAAATGGATTCAGTGGATTCAGGTCTGAATAACATGCTGGCATTGCTTCTCAATTCTAGGGCATCCTTCATGACTAAAACTGTGCCTTGTGGGAATGAACTTCATAAATTTCTGATCTGGGACACAGCAGGACAGGAGCGGGTGAGTATGACTTTGTGGGATGTTTTTATTATTATTCATGATAATATTTAATACTTTGACACCAAGTTTCATCTTCAAAGGCTTTCCCAAACATCAGTTACTCTCTCAATATCGGAAGGCAGGTATTAGTAACAGAGGGTTTTAAACTCTATTTTACATATGAGGAAGAGAGAGGGAGAAACTGATTGAGTGACTTGACCGATAGCATGTTTTATCGTCTCCAGCTAATCCTTGAAGCTAATTCTGTCCACATGTCTGCCCCAGGGGCTGATTCTCATCTCTTACGCTGAAGTGGAAAAAGTAAATAGGAAACTGTTGTTTGCCCTTTCTCACAATAAGAGAACAAGTTAAATTGCAGCAGATTTAAAACAAACAAAAGGAAGTACTTTTTCACTCAGCAGACAGTACAGTTGTGGAACTAGTTGTCAGAGGAGGCAGTGAAAACCAGCACCATAATTAGCTTCAAATGGAAACTAGATACATTCTTAGAGGATAGAGCCATAAATGCTTACAGGCCACCAGTAGTTGGGAGTGGTTAGCAAGAGATGGGTCATACCTTCATGAGCTGTGCTTGTACTTCTTTTGAGCTACTGTAGCTGGCCGCTGTCGGAGACAGGATGCTGGGCTCAGTGGATCATGGGTCTGACCCAGTATGGCACCACTTATGTTCTCAACTAAATCAAGAACAAATCCATCTTGGTCAATTGCTGTATCCTCTATATTCAGCACAAGACTGGGGCATGGAGAAAATTGGTCATGTATAATATTTTTTTTCTTCGTATTTTGAATTTTGGCCTAAGCAGGGAGCATTTGGACTCAGATCCCCATGATCCCAAAGGGCTGTTTTAGCAGCTAGAGACTGCCAGCATGGAGTAGTGCCATGCTCTCAAACTAACATCAGCCCTAGGTCGCAAGCTGTGAAGAGGAAGTGGTTTAGCTCTGTCTGTGCTGGCCCTGTGCCACCTGGGCTTTCCTTTCTGCTGGGAGAATCATCCGGCATTTTCTTAGTGTTAGTAACCCCCTAACTCATTTCAACCTCACCTCTTTCACAGGAACTCCAGGGTTAAAGCGAGGACAAAGCACAAGCATGCTTAATCTGAGGAAGGAGGCTCTGACTCTAGGGGTCATACTTGTCTGTACTGTTGAGAGGAATTTCTCTATGCAGTCATCTTCTCAGTACTTCCTCCTTTGTTTCTCTTTCACACAGCATTTCTGTCTCACTGACTGATCATTATTCCAGCCTCCAGCCCTTCCATTTCTTTCCCAATTGACTGTTTTTGATAAGTTTAAAAGAGGAAGATAAATGGAGAGAATGAGCTATTTAACCCCTGTTTTCCTTTGCTGGTGAGAATGGAGGGAGACAGTTCCTCCAGAAAAATTTGGGCATGAAAACTCCAGATCTAGCCTGCTCTAGCAAACACACCCTGAATCTTGCTCTGCTGAATGGCTCCTTTGCAATGCAAAAAGGTGGTAGCAGGGACTAATGGATTTACCACAAAGAAGAATTTGGCTCCTTAGTTTCCTAGCATGCTACTTTTTTGCTCTCTCCACTCTGCCAGTGAGGAGACCCTTCAGGTCTAGCTTTTCCCATTACTGTCTCTAGCCTGAAAATGACATAAACTAGATCATTTCTATGTTCTCCATGGCTCTTTGCCCACAAGAAAGGTCTGTTCAGACCCTCTCAGTGACCCAGCACACACCTCGCAGGTGAGCGCCCTTGCCATCGGTAAGCACTGCAGTTCCTGTGTCAGCGGGAGGTGGGAACGTGGGGTTTCCCCCCCTCAGGGAACGCCCCAGCCCTGCCCCCAGAGTCCTCGAGCCCACGCTGACCTGCCCAACGATGCATCAGGGCAGGGGTCCCCCCCGCGGGCCCCTCCGGCTCCTGTGGCAGGGCCGTGGCCAGTGGCCACGCCCCCAGCACCGACACACAGCGTAGGGCTTCCCCCGCCCCCACTGCAACACTCGGAGCGGCTGCGAGCGTGCACGGGGGCGGGGCCTATAGGATAAGAACCAGCGCCGCAGACAGAACGGTGCTGGTGATTAGGATAAACCGGCCCCCCCTGCTTGTAGTGCTTAGCGTGGAGTGAGAAGGCGAGCGATTGAGCATCGACTGCGTGCATCTAGCCCTGTGAATGTGTGACCCCCTTGCTGCAATACCTTTTTCCTGAGTGTGGCTGAGAGTGTGAACCTGCGAGTGAGAGCGTGGTTGGTGAATGTGTGTCCCTCCTTCCTCCCTGTTCAGGAGCCTTGAATTCGGAGGCGAGTGCCCCGTGTTCCCCCTCCCTGTCGGGCCCTTTGTGCACACCCCCGGGTGGAGTCCCCCACAACTCTTTCCTCCCTGTGACCCCGCGTGTGTGAGTGAGTGGAATTTGGAGCAGCCTTGGTTTCCTCGAGTCAGTGGCGCCCTATGATGATAGGGGCCCATTCTCTTTAATTAGAGGTAAGGGCCCAACCACTATCCTGACGGGCATTCTTCCTCCGCTAGTTCCTAGCCCTGACCCGGTCTAACCAAGGCGGTGCGTGTGATTGGTGAACCCTTGCCCCTACCCCAGTAACATCCTGATGCAGATTTAAAGTTTATTGGCCTAAGTCATTGTTCCCTACAAGCTGCGGTCTCTAAACTTGAACAATCAGGCCCAGGTGTGATTTAAGCAAACAAAAGCAGCTTTACATTTAAAAAAAATAGAATTCTGTGTAAGTATTAGGGATGGAAAATTGGATCAATTTTACAGATTCAGATTAGTTATGGATTCAGTTATCAAATGCTATGGATTTCCAGATATGGATTTCTGGATTAGGGTTTTCCCACTAACTTGGATGGGAAACCAATCCGCCATTCATTTCAATGGGTCATTCATTCTAAAATCCACAATATCAGAATGAATGGGCCAATGAGAGAGAGGGTGTGTGTGAGAGAGAGAGAGAGAGAGAGAGAGAGAGAGAGAGAGAGAGAGATAGAGAGAGAGAGAGAAAGAGGGGGTGACCAACTTAAGGTCTTTTGCAGGACACAGAGTTTCCACTTGAGGGACACACTTGAAACAACACAAGCATATAAAACTGATGTTTTAAATCCTAAAAATGTGTCAATTTTGTACAATGTAAGGTGTGTGGTTTCTTTTGGTTTTTAAAAAAAAATGTTTGTAAATGACTGACAGGCGAAGCAGGGAGGGTCCCACAGTGGTAGTTGGTGAATGTTTAGGCTGATGGGGCCCAGGGATAGGGGGGCAATGAAGGTGGGCCCAATTATAGTATTTTAATAAATAATGAACAATTTGACACATTATTCTATTCTACATACACTGCACATCAAAGAATCCAAACATCAGAGCATCTACACTAAGGAACAGATCTGAACCTAAGGACCACAACATCACAGCTGCACATCTATATTCTATTACCCTAAGTCTACATATGTTACACACCGAAGAACATTAAAAAATATACAAGTCTACAGGGCAGATTTGAACCACACCAACTATACTGCTAAGTTCAGATTCACAAAAAAGTTGCTTAAAATTGCAAGTCAAGTCACAAAAACTCAGAAGATCAATGGCAACTCACACACTAACACTTTGAGCTTCCAGCACAAAACAGATCAACATTCAAAATTGCAACAGGTTCAATAGATAAATACATTCAAGGAGCACATTTTGGAATTGGCTACTCAAACGTACACTCAAAAGGGCCCAAATATTAAAAAAATAAATAGCCACCCCACAGGGGTGCTGTGTGTGTGTGTGTGTGTGNTCTCAAAAAAGACATAGCTGAACTAGAAAAGGTACAGAGAAGAGCAATGAGAATGATAAAGGGTATGGAACGGCTTCGTAGAGAAGACTGGGAGGGGACATGATAGAGGTTTATAAAATCTTGAGTGGTGTGGAACAAGTCAATAGGGAATGGTTATTTACCCTCTCAAATAGTACTAGAACTAGGGGACACTAGCTGCCAGCAGATTTAAAACAAATAAAAGGAAGTACTTTTTCGCTCAACGCATAATTAATCTATGGAATTTGTTGCCAGAGAATGTTGTCAGGGCCAGTAGTATAGCTGGTTTTAAAAAAGGACTGGATAAGTTCTTAGAGAGTAGGTCCATTAATGGCTATTAACCAAGTAGCTTACGGGATGAACTTCTTAATATCGGGAACTGGGAGTGAACAACGGAGAATGGATTGCCCATTGTGACTGTTGGTTCTTCTCCCATGCGATTGAGATTGGCCATTGTCGGAGGACAGTATGCTGGGCTTGATGGACCATTGGTCTGACTCAGTATGGCACTACTTATGTTCTTACATCTTCTCAAGATCTGGTTAACGGAGAGGCAGGAGTATTTCCTCTGCTGACTTCTCCATGAAGCCTCCCAGATCTTGAGACCATAGGCTTGAGGTGTCTCTGAAGAAACCAAAGGTGCCATAGGGAGTTCCTTCTGGCTTGGGGGTTGTACCTCCCTTAGTAGCATGCTCCTGATGCGTTGGAATCTGGAGGAGTCTTCCATGATGGTGGTCTTGATATGGAGGTCCAGAAGCATGGCAAGGGTGTAGGTGGTGGTGCTTTACAAGTGTTTGAAGCACATACGCAGCTGATCAATTAAGTTCCTTGCTAGCTGCAACGTGTTTCCTTGCAGGTCCACATGGGACAGGAACCCTCGCAGACATCTCTGCAGCATTCATGTGAGTGGGATCACCTGGCTGAGCGTGGTACGTTCCATGCTGAGATAGTTTGTAGCCAGGTGAAAGGGCTGCAGCCCTAGGTCAGCTGCTCATTAGCAATCCCGTTGTCCCAGGTTAGCTGTGCTCTGATGATCTCTAGCAGAGAGGTTTTGACATGTTGTCTTCTGCTCCAGCATCAGGAATGTGGAGTTCCATCAAGTCAGGACATCCTGCACCAAGTGATGCTGTGGTACGTCCAACTTTTGCTGCTTCTGGCGTAACTCCTTTCTGGTCATGACGGACTAGTGGAAGTGGCCTGCAATCTTCCACACCTTCATGAGGAGCTCTGACAACCCCATAGTCCTATCCAAGACACCCTTCACCACGAAGTTCAGGGTGTGTGTGCTGCACCAAATGTGGTTAAAGCCCCCCCATCGGACATGGCCTTCACCACATTGCTGCTGTTATCAGTTACAAATAAACCAACATCCACATATGACCGTGCAGCGCGGACCCACTGGTCCAACACCAAGTTCATGGTATGGAGGATGTTGTCTACTGTGTATTTCTCATCAAGTACTTGGACATGCAAGAGCACCCATTGGTGCTTTCCAGCAGACACTGGCTCTGCACTGCTGCTGTTTTCTACGCTGGTGATTGGAACTGGTGGCAGCTGCCACTAGTACAGTCAGTGCTATATAAGTGCTGGTCCACAGGTTCGTGGTAAAGCGCGTCACACATCCTCAGCCCAAGAGAACTCTTCCAAGAGCCTAGGCTGTACACTCCTGTACAGAGAGGGGATCACCTTTGTACTGAAGGGGTTTTTTTTGGAGGCGGAGTGGGGAATCCTGCACTTTACACCTCAGCAGAACCAGCTGCTGCAACCGGATCCACTAAGCCACACCAAATGGCTCCCTCATCCAGGGCAATCAGATCCATAATTGCCCTGAGAATGGCAGCAGCACGAGAGTGGTTGGACGGATATGGCTGCTTCCACAGCAGGAACTCAGGTAGGGTGGGCTGGGGTGTGTGTGCCAGAACTTGTGGTGGTTGGGGGCCAGAGGAGTCTGTGTAGGCAGAGGGATAGGCTACTTTGGCAAAGGAAGAAAGCCCTTATTCTTGCCTTCTGAAGAGGCACCTCCTCCATTTCCAGTCTGTTCCTTGGCCTTACCTTGCATCCAGAGCAGTGTATGCTCTGAGTGAGAAGTGGAGGCCCGGCCTTGGGGTTCCTGGCACTGACAGTGGCCTCTTCACACATTGGCTCACCGCTGTTGAGAGTTCCACTCATGGTCTCTCCTTTTCACTGTCACTCATTGTTGAATGTAGTGCAATAAAAAGAAGAGGAGACAGAAGAAAGAAAGGCTGGGTACCAGTGGTGAGGGACTAGATGTGGGGCTGGCAGTGGGGAGTGGGGAGCTAAGTGTGTGGAGGGGCTGGAAGTGGGCTGGGGGGGGGGAATGTCTAACCAGAGTCAGTCCATGCAAATAAGGAAGCAAGCACCCTTACCTAATTGGTGGAGCCTGCCTGCAGCTCTGAAGAGAACCAAAAATGACTGAAGAGTCTAAGACTCCTCAGGGCAGACAGTTTTGCTCTGTTTGCCCGTGTGCAGTTTATCCCTGTCCCCTGCTGGATGACTGCCATCCAAAACTAGCTGGCAATTGGCCAGCAAAACCACTCTGTCAACCTCCCCCCCCCCCCCCCCCCCCCCCCCCCCCATTACCCTAAATTTCATTGGAGTGGCACTGCACTAATGCCATGGCTGCATTTCTAAAATTTGAAAAAGGCTCCATGTGGCACCACCCCAATAAGCTTTTTGGAAATCTGTCAATCCATAATCGACATGGTGAATTAGGGGTTAATCTGTAACTGCTATTTATGGACAGTTATGGATTAATCTGAATCTGTAATGCCCATGCCTAGTAAGTATTCTATACAGAGGTTATACAGGTTGGTAAAGAAACACACCAAAAATGTAGTTTGCTAGCGTAAGCTCACTCAGAAGTTCCTGCTGCTGTAAAGTTAAGCCTCTCCTGAAATTTGCCTGTGACAAAGTGCCTGAGTCTAGCAAACCCACCTCAGAGGTTCCCTAGCAATTGGGAAAAAGTTCTACCCTAGCTCATTTAAACTGAAGATCTCTTTGATCTTGGCCCACGTAATGGTACAGGTGCTAGATTTAATTAGGTTGCCAATTATGGCCCATCTTCCAGTGGTCCATCTTTCCTGAATGGTTCTTCCCCCCCACAAACTGAGCATTTAACAAACCTACCATGTATTTAGCGTGCTGCAAAGCAGACAACACAGTATGAGGACAGTCAGTGTCACAACTTAAACTCCTGACCCACCAGTGTTGCGCTCACATCACACCACCTTCCCTTGTTTACCTCTCATACAACATTGTCATAATCGTGAAGGGAGAAAAGCTGGCTTTTGGACAAATTGTAATTCAGTTCCTAAGAAATAATGTTCTGTAGCTTGTGCTTGACTAAAAGATTTGCTTGCACATGCAGGAACCATTTCTACTGTATTTTCAGTTTTGCAATGTAAATGTGGCATTTACTATTTAAGAATACATCATGCACAGAAAATGTTGTGCTCTGTGTATACTACCGTCTCTCTGCATCTTGTTTGCTAGATTTTCTGCATGGTTTGGAATTAATAATGAACCAGTTCTTCAATGCAGCAAGCTCCCGTTCTCTGTGTGGTGCATTAGTAGCCCGAGGTATTAAGATTGGGCTTTCCTCCCCTGGATTTGCATTTCCTTGTTTTTCCTCAGGAGTTCTTTTTCCATCTAGTCTTATTGCTACACCATACTAAATTGTCAGGTATATACACTAATGTATTTTTGTGTTTTATCCCATTGTCCCTTAAAGGTAATTTTTCCCCCTTCTTTTCAATACATTTTGTTGTTAAGAAGGTTACGGTTGTCTGAGTAATTTTATACAGAGTGCCCCAAAGAGATGAGACTTTCCTGATCTCAAAAGAGAGGAGCTGAGAGTAGGGGTGTTTTTAAATAAGCAAGGCTTGAGGGGTGTGTCTGTGCCCGCTGAGTGACATGGCTGCTGGGTGCCCACACACAATGAGTGGGGAGGGATTTTAATGGGCAGATCTCTGGGTGTCCATCGCGCTCGCTCAGGCAGACTCCACGCACTCCCTCAACCACGGACCAGCTGTGCAAGCAATTCATATGGGTGGCTGTTTCCCCTCCCACCCCCCCTCTGACCTGGCAGCAGCCCCCACCCTAATCCTTGCCCAACTTCCCATCCTCTGCCATAACAAACAGCTCTGGACACCATGGAAACATGCCAGGAGATGGTGCAGCCGCTGCAGCTCCTGGTAGTCCTGGGCTACAATGGAGCAGGACTCCATTACTGGGTGGGATGTGCAGAAAGCTGCCATCAGAGCTGCTGTCCTCCATGGTGTTGGCTCTTCTCTCATGCATTGTGAAGGGTTTTGTTGTGCTTTGGGCCAACACCATGTTATATTTTGCACGTGTGTCGTTTAAGAGCTTCCTAGGGAGCTCCTGGCAGAGCTGTGGGTGGGACCAGGGAGGTGGCTGGGCTTTGGACCTGTCTGCTGGCCTGGGTGGGAGCCCTGGTTCATACGGGCAGGAGATGCGTGGGTACCTGTCCTCATGCACTCTTTTAGCTTGCCCCAGATGGCGCACTCCATCTTTTTCGGCTGTGGCCAATGAGCGGCCACGAGTGGCTCGTGCATGGGTCATGGGAGCGTGCCTCCCCACGCTCCACCTTCCAACGAGCAGTTGGATGAGTGGTTTGGGTGGCCATGCATGGAAACGTCTAGTTTAAAAACATCCTAGGTCTAACTCCTCAACTCATACTCGCTCTAACGGACATGACCAGAGATGTCTTCTCCCAATGAGGTAGTTAGAAAAGGTCCGGACTGCAAATGGGGAACACAAAGGGAGAAGCCTGGAGACAGACCACAGCCAGCAAGGTATAGAACATAATTGTACTGGCACTGGGCTTTTAGCTGAGGCCTGAACATCCAGACAGGGTGCAGGCCCAATGCCTATGCTTGGAGAGAGCTGGTGTGTAACACAGGATGTGGAGGAGGGGAAATGAGAATCAAATTCTGGCTTGACATGGATTTTTTGGGTGGCTTTGGGCAAGTTGCCATCTCTCCACCTAAGTTGCCCATCTGGAAAGTGGAAATAACAACACTGACCTACCTGCTTTACAATAACGTTGTGAGGAGTAAGAAGATATTGACCGTAAGACATGTGAATTGCTGTAGAGGTATCCATAAAGGATGCAGTCCTCACTCAATAGTCAGTGGGAGCTGAGTCATTGACTTCAGTGAGGACAGGATTGTACTAATAGAGCAGAACTCTTGGCCTTAAAAATAAGAGAGAAAAAAAAAATGGTTTCATTTCCTGAGCTGCCCAAAATTTGCTGGTCGGGTCAAAACAAATTTAAATGGTTTGGTTTCCTTTGGGGATTTGGGAAATTCCCCTGTGGAAGAGTTGCTCCAAGTCACACAGAAAACCAGTAGCACAACCAAAAAGAGAATTTGGCTCTCCCAATACCCAGTTCCACAGTGTACCTATTCCGGGACTGTATAGAGCTGGGAGAAATCTGCTTGGGACTACTGTTTTAGTACTGTTTGTTGAATTGTTGAATATGGTTTTATGTATTTTATATATTTTTATGTATTCCATTTGTAAGCTGCCCTGGACTGCCATAGGCGAGAAGGGTGGGGTATTAAAAACACTTTTATAAATAATATAATAAATAAATATAAATGCAACTTAGAAGACTCAGCAAGGAAAATATGACCAGCAAGGAATGCAAGTGATCTCTTTTCTTAGCAGCACAGCACTAGTGTGCTCCTATCTCCAGCAGGAGAAATATATAATAATCTGTTGGCGCAAGCTTCACCAGGATAAAGTAAAGCCTCTTGCTGTTATAGCAGGCAGGAAACGTCCCACCTTTCTCCACAACCTCACAATAGAAATGGAAATCCAGGCAGCTGCTGCTTAAAGGGTTTTCTCTACTTGCATCCCTTCTTCCTCAGCTGGGAGAGGTTGCAGAGGGGAGATGACTTGGCATAAGAAGCTTTGAAAAATAATAGGGAAAACCAAAAATCCTTTCATGCTTATTGCTTAACAATTAACATACAACTTGCTACCACAGAGAGAGAGAGAGAGAGAGAGAGAGAGAGAGAGAGAGAGAGAGAGAGAGAGTGTGTTCTTCAGCTCCTTAAATATATTCCTTAAAGCAGGCAGAATAAGAAACTGCAGCCAGAAGATGAGAAGAATGCTTCTTTTCCAAACCCCATTTTAAAAATGAGATATGGATACTAATAATACCTGTACAGGAGATAGGCTGCATTAGGAAATGGGTTTTGGAAGCAGGGGAATGAGTGTTCAGTACGTTGCATGGTGGATGCACTCCGCCTCTAAGGAAACACTTGGTGGTATGGCTGCATGACTTTGCAGTACAACTTACTGAGCAGAGCATGTGTTGTGCTGTGCTTGAGAGAAACTGTTCAGTGGTTCTTTCCTTCCTAGTCAGGAGGATTTGAAAGCTCAGCAGCACTTACAATTTCTTAACCAAAAAAACCTTAAGTTTTCAAAAAGCATTAAAGGTAGGTTCATTTGTAAACAAAACTTACCTTTCCAAAACAAACAAACAAACAAAAAAACACCAACAAAACTATTCAACAACATCCACTCTAACAACACTTACATGCCAAAAAACCATGGAAATGAATTACGCTTCATTCTCTTATTTATTCTATTTCTTTTTACATTCATTAGTTCTCTTTATGCTTTTAATTATCATTACTTCTCTACATTGATCCAATAGATACCTACTTAGGGTGTTTTTAGACAAGCACCTCCTCACCCATCATGCATGTTGCAGGACTGCACAGGGCACCCAATGCAGCCCTGCAACGTGCATGATAGGTGGGTGATGGGTGTGGAGGAGCTTGTCTAAAAACACCCTTTATTTAGTCTTCCAATTATTACTTAATTATTCTTCCTATAATTGCTTTACAATTACACTTAAAATGATACTTTCTAGAAATTCTTCCTATAAATTACTTTTTAATCTCATCCTTAATTATTCATCCTTCATGTAATTAATAATTTGAAATCACCAACTCACTACCTCAGCATCAACATTACAACAGTGCATTAAACTGTCTTTTCAAGTACATATTAGAACTTGATAATATTATCTGCTCAAAAAATTTGAGCAAGTGACATTTCTTAATTGCATACATTTATAATACAATTAGATTGACCCTGTCCTAAATAGAAAGACAGAGTTTAAAGCAAAAATGTATGAGGTTGTAGCTTTTGCCTACGTTTCATTCTGTGTAACTTCACTCTAAACATAGTCCCACTTTTTGTGGCAAGTATTCCATTCTCTCTCTTTTTAATTCAGTGTTTGTTCCTAGATGTTAAGTAGGAGTATTGGGAAATAAGTGGACCTTTTCATTTCTCTTCACTTTGTCCTCTTGGAGATCAGAAACTAGAAAACTGCAAAATTAATTTTGCTCTGGTTAGTGCAGTGTTGCCCACAAAACCATTAGTGACCGTCACGTAACCATTTGACTTGTTCTCCCCCTACTGTCACACTTTTAGTGAAGTACATCAGTAGCATCTAATGGCCACAATCCCCAAGCCATGTGCTCCAAAGCAGTATTACTGAAATCAATGGCACTACTTGTAGTAAGTGGATTGAGGATCACAGCGAGCGTGTGTTTACTCTGGACAAGGCATCCAATACTGTTTCTTGAATTCCCTAGCAGCATTAGTCAGCAATACCTTCTGATACCTTATCCTTTTATTCATTCATTAGATAATGTACTAGCCAACTGGCCATGACAGACGATAAATACAGAGTAAGATATACAAGATAAAACAAAACAGAAATAATAACTAACCACAATTCAGGAGTTCATAAGATTACTCAGGGCCCATTTCTCTCGTAGGCCCTTTTTATGCGGGCAGCGGTGAGTGAGGGCAGCAGTGTGCTGCTGTAGTGGGTGGAGGAGGGTGTGCACCAGTTCCCATTGGCACACACCCACCTCAACCCACTTCCACCTACAGATCCTCCTCCAGTTTGCCGGATGGCTCCGTGGGTGGGTGATGGGTAGACATGGGTGTTGCGTGGAAGTACGTACACCCCCCCACCCATCGCAAGGACAAATACCCGTCCCCCACCACCATCACTGTGGCATGGACACAGACAGCCCCCCCTCACTGCACACCTGCCTGCACACCCAGTGGGGGGAGGGAGGATGTCCATGTAAAAACGGCCTTCGTTTTGCTGCTGAGACTGCAAATGCAGCCACAGCCCCTGTGATTATGTCCTTGGAGTCATTCAACAGGAAACAAAATAACGGTAGGGGTGAGTGCAGCTATTCCTCCTTAATATTGAGGGCCTGGAACAATTGAACTTGGATATGTGCATAAATAGGGCAAAACAGTAAATAATGAGGCAAGTCCTCTACTACCCCTGCCCCACAGATACAAAATCAATCAGAATAGTTAATCCCCAAATACCACCTTTGAGTCACCATGGTGGTCATAGTTTGCAAGCGCAAGGAGGCAAAAGCTTTTCTGTGCAATGGGGAGGGTATAGAAGAGAAATACTTAGAATCACTAGGTTGCAGCAACCAGTATTTATACCAAAATTACACCCTTGAGGCAGTGTTTCAACTCTCTCCATTTTTGGATTTTGTCTTTACTGGTGATTGAAAAACTGTCACAAAGAGATACTGGACTATAGGTCTAACAAATATGTAAAGCTAAAGGTTAAACATGTATGTAATGTTAAGAATGGGAAACTCCATGTAATCATGTAACGTAAAACTGAGAGATGGAGACTCACTCCAGGAAATGGAGAGAGACAAAGATGAAAGAATGGGTATTCAGACAGGCTAACACCTGGAGACACTAGACAGAAGGCCCATGGAGTTGCAAATGAACTTCCTTTCTGCGGACGTGACTGTGAACACGAGGTCTCCAGGCTTTTCCAGGTGGGAAAATCACACAAAGGGATTACAGAGGTATTTAAGGGAAGATCTTTGCTATCAAGAAACAATTGGAATTAAATTCAGCCACTGACTCGCTGAGTCTAGGATCGAAGCAGGGGGAAGGGCAGTAGCCTGCCAGCCAGCTTTGCTGAAGCAATGCTTTGAGAGAAGAACTTTGCTTTCTACCAGCTAAGAGACAAAGTGCACAGCCCCAACATCAGGCTGAGAACGAATTCATGTGCATGGACTTTCTGTAGGGTAAGATTTATCTAGGGACTCACCCAGTATAGATCAGGAATGCGTTATTTTACTGTTTGCTTTATTAGCCACTCTGTGTCAAACTATCTTTGCTTATGTAATCAATAAACTTTCTTATTCACTAAGAAAGTGTCTCTTGTCTAGCGTTGGGGAAACAATCTGAGAATCCTGTGCTTTCAAGCACCGGTGAACCCAGAGAGAGATAATGTGTAAACAGGAAGTTTCTGAGAAGTTGGGAGACAACAGGATTATCCCACTTGCAGGACTGAATCAGCCAGAGAGAGAACTGGTTCAGGTGGGCTGCAAGTGAAGGAAACTGAGTCACCCAACCCAGAAAAGGGGGGTAGTGGACCCCCCAAAACCGTGACAAAAACATAATGTGCTCCTAAGCTTCCTTTCTTTGAGGAACACCCACGACTTTATTTTAGTTCCTTCTTTCTGAAAAGCTACTCCCGCCTTTCTCATATGCTGCATGGTGTCTACGAGCCACAATGGTGTTTTTAGACTGGTGTGCGGGGGTGCTTACCCTGCCCCCACGTCTGGCTGCTTGCAGCCTGACCTGGGTTGGGTTTAAATGACGTGGCGGCTGCCACAGTCATGGTCTGCCTGTGTGGTGCCCCTCCCCCACACCATAGAGTTATGGGAAGATCGCCTGCAATTCTGTAGTGTTGCCCGGACAACCCTCCGCTCTTGCCGGTGCCGCAGGTTTGGGCTGGTGGTGCTCCTGGATGTTCTGGAGTACTGCCAGTGGGGTTGCCCCGTAGCAGGGAGTGCCTGCCCTGGTTCTGCTCCGCCTGAATGTCTGGTGGCCATCCTTAAACAGATGGCCTGCCTGGGGGTGAGGCAGGGCGAAGCATAGGTGTTGTCTGTATGAAAACACCCAATGAATCAGCAGATTTATGCACTGTTGGGTAGTGGGTGATCAGGAAAACCCCTTACTCTCTTTTAAAGTCCTCCCCTTTAGATAAAAGGTGTGGTATAAAAGCTAAACTAATTTTAAAAAGACGTTTACTGAAAAAATAAAGCAAGGTATTTTCCTTGCTTTGTGGGATGGGATGGAATGGGGAGTGGGAAATTTCTGTAAAACTTCTAGAAAACCCAATTTCCATGCAGATTAATTAAGGACAGTAATTTAATCAGTATAGAGCTGCTGGATGTTTTTCTTAATGACTTGATAAGAGCTGAATGCAATGTCATTTCTACAATTTTTCAAAGTTTCAGATTTTAAATATCCTTAAGGGGTTCACCTAACATGCCGAGTTATTTTTTCTTTCTTATAATAACACGCATCTTTTGGGAAAAATGTATGAGTGAATATGAGGTTTTTCAATAGACTGAAAGAAGACCAAGAAAGAACAAAGTGACTATTGGCTTTATGGACCAGCAGTTGCTCATAAACATTTTTAAAATCACTTCTTCTACCCTCTTTAAGCTTTGATTTCTGAGGCAGATGAATGAATAATGTCTACGTTGTAGGAGTGATAGCTGATTGGTTCTTTATAACAAGCCAGTTGTGTACGTATGCATACATGCACACACCTCTTTTTAAGGTTTCCCTAAAATAACAGCCTGTGTTCTATATAGAAAAATGACTTAAGGTTATAAAATGTTCATTCATATCTACAAATGGCACTCGGGCATAACATTTTCCATTCACTCCTGGCCAGCCGGGAATGTTAAGAATTTACTATCTCCCTCCACCCCTTCTTCTGTGTGAGAAGCTTACGTTTCAGTATAATCTACATGTCGGTTTTCCTGCCTTAGCTTCTCTCTAAACCCATATTTTAAATGTATGCAGTATTCCTGTTGGATTTCCACAGCATCTGGGAAGACAAGAACACAGTATTGTTCACCCCAGGCATTCAAAAAATATCACTAGTCATGTGGCCTCTCCAAAACTGTGATTTTGGTTTAAATCATGAAGTTGTGTTTTTAAAATACATTTTGAAAAACATTGCTTTCTGGGTTTGAAACATTAGAGCTCATTATTTGCTACAGCCCATGAAGACTAGTATAAATGTAGGCCCATGTCCATAGGTGAAAATTTACCTTTATTATTGTGAGATGTGTCCGAGAACATGGTCATTTGACTTGTTCTCCGCATACTGTGATGTTTGTGCCTCTATTATTATTATTATTATTATTATTATTAACAAACATTTATATAGCACCAGCAGTGTACCTGGCACTTTACAAAGTAATAAAATAGACACGGTCCCTGCCCCTAGGGCTTACAATCTGAGAGACAGGAGCTGGGGGAGAGACTTAGGAAGGGGAACAGAGGGAGAGACAAGGGGTCTAACATTCATGAAGATGCGAGGTCTCAAGTGCACGTACTTGGCTTGGTTACGATGAGAATGACAGCAGGCAGGTCCATGTTGCAAGGATAAGGGTAAACCGATCGTAGGTATAGGAATAGTGGCTCAGCAGGATAAAGAGTCAGACAGAGCAGAGCGAAAGAGGTGAGTTTTAAGGAGAGATTTGAAGATATGAAGGGAGGGGGCAAGGCGGATGTGGACAGGGAGGGAGTTCCAGGCATGGGGGGCAGCAAGTGAGAAGGGACGAAGGCGCTTAAGTGAGAGCAGGGACAGAGGAGGAGCGAAGTGCACGGGTTGGAGTATGGAGGGTGATAAGTGCAGAGAGGTAGGGGGGAGCGAGGTTGTGAAGAGCTTTATAGGTGAATTATAGCTTTATCTACTCATAGTGATCCCTATATTTAAGATTGGAGTTCCCAAGAAGCCTGGGAATTACCATCCAATAAGTCTATTAAGTATTGTCAGTAAAAACTGTATTGTAAGCTCTTACTCCACAGACTTCAGATATGGGTTAAGTCAGAGTGCATTTGGGGACTCTAGCAGACAGGGTTTTGTGAAGGTGTTTCTACAGTTGGCCACATCTTCACTTTAAACCAATTATTGACCAAGTATGTCCATCAGAGACCGGGTGCATCCATGTTTTTATGTTTTGTGGATTTAAGGACTGCCTCCGACTCCATTCATAGAGAGCAGCTTTGGATGAAGTTACGGGTGTTGGATATTGACCCAAGACTTTTTTATTTTTGATAGTTTCCATCCACCAGGGTTCTATGCTGAGGGTTAGGGTAAATAATCAGGACCTCCTGTCTGATCCAGTGCCTTTAGAAGGGGGAGTACGGCAGGGGTGTATGCTTGCACTGCTTCTCTATATAAATGGAGCTGTTGAGGTCCTAAAAGACCCCTATTACCATCCGCCAAGTCTGGGAAGGTATGCAAATCCTTTTGTTCCAGATGCAGATCGGCCTTAGGAGGCTGATGAGTGGGTTCTATAGGTTCTGTTGCTCAGAATCTCTTTGTCAACTTCTCAAAAACTAAAGTTATGATGGTGGGGCCCTCTCGTGTCCGTCACCGCTAGATGATGGATTTGCTTCTAATCAAACAGACCACTTGGTATAAATAATTGGGACTGATTTTTTTCTAGAACAACTTACCTGGAGGGTGCACTTTAAGGCCTCGCTAGCTCAAGCCAGAGCCACCTCCAGAGGTATAATTGGTTTCCATATTTCTAAGGGTAGTAAACTTGTGATTCCTGCAATCAGATTATTTAGAGCTAAAGTGGTCTCCCAGTTCTTATATGCTATGGCAGGCTAGGGACCCCAATTTTTGGATAATCTTGAGTTGCTCCAAAATGGGTTTCTTCGATCTGTCTTGCATACGCCCAGATATACGCCATCTCTTTTTCTGAGGACTGAAACTGGGTCGTAATCTCTCGCCTGTATGGCCAAAGTCGCAATTCGTATTCTGGCTGAGGCTAAAATTGAGACTGCCAGAGTCCTTTAATGCGGTGGCATTATCCCCTGATATAAAAGGCCCCTGGGAACATGGAGGGGAAACCCTCCTTTTTTCAATGGGTTTTTAAAGTGATTTTTTTGTGAACTTAGAGTATTCTAAGGCCTTACACATTATTAAGGCTAGGATTAGTGATCAGGAGCTCCAACTACTGGAGGAAGCTACTGGTGCTCAGAGAATTTCCAGATTTTATATCTCCCTAGCATTTCCTCCCATGGGTGCTCCTTATTCATCTTCAATTTCAAACTGGCAATTTAGATTTGCTTTTTCCCTTGCCAGAATGATTTAACCCCCTCAGCGGTAGTCAAGGGTAGATTCAAGAAAGTGCCATACGAACAAAGGTTTTGTCCTTTTTGCTGTGACAGGGTCATAGAATCTTTTAAATCATGTTTTATTTGATTGTGCTTTGTATGATGTTGAGCGAAACCATTTGTTGAGTTCAATTATTAACTCCTTGTAACCAGGGAGAAGCCTTAACGTGGCTGCTAGCCGATAAGGATCTTTTTATAACTTGGGTGGTTGCAAAATTCTGTGCCGCTGCATTCAGAATCAGGAAAGCTGCTCTGCCTTCCAATGTTTGCCTTGCTTTGGAGTTTTGATTCTTTACTGTTGTGTTTTATTTTTTGCTTGTTGTGTCTGATTGTGTTTATTTGTCTGACTTGCTTTTGTGCTGGCTTTGCAAACACAATAAACTTGGATTGGATTGGTGCCTCTGCTCTATAAACAGCTGCCTCTTCTTCCAACACACACTAAATGAATGTTCTAGGAAATTCAGATCTCCTGACAGTCCCAATACTTAGAAGGGACAGTCCCTCTCTCAGGAGGTCAGTCTCTCTCTTTTAGAAGAGAGAGGACAAAAAGACTGGTATGCAAGACTGGTATTAAAGCCTCAGGCACATCTTTCCTGATTGCCTCCCAGGAAAATCACTTGAGAGGGCAATGGGGAGATGATGGAACAACAAGAAACTCAGTGGAATGATAAGCAGGAGAACTTTTGTCCCTCTTTATGCCCTTGGACTATTGGGAGGTCAGGGTGCAGCAAAATTTATTTTGTGAGAGGTGGAGCTTACTGACTGATGAGCTGAGTCTTGTGTCTCTTTGGCCCCTCAAAATGTTGGAAGGTATGGATTAACGAACTGTAGCTTGGTTCATGGTAAATAATAGGGGTGGGACCCCGGGCCCATTACCGGCTACCGGATTTACCGGTTACCGGTTCCATGAAAACCGGATTCCCAGATTAAATCCGGTATACCGGTACCGGATTTAATCCATTGGTTTCAATGGGGCACTGTGTCCCCATTGAAACCAATGGAATAAATTCCTCCCCCTCCCCCTCCCCCTCCCCGGCTGCGCGGGTGGAAGGGGGGACACCCCCCACCCACCCTGCCCAGCCTGGCTTTTTGTT
>QEPC01012741.1:3873088-3898986 GCA_003113815.1 Sphenodon punctatus
GCCTCTGGCTTCCCCTGTGTTGATCCCTTGATCCCTGTCTTCCAGTTCCCAGCCCTGTGTGTTTCTTCCCTGTCCCTCCACCTCGATGATGAGTCGTATGCCTTCCTAGACCAGCTTGGCTGGTACTTATGCGGAGTGCTTTATCTCCTGGATATCAGAGAGCGGCTGAGAGGTTCCCTTGCTAATCCTGTGGCTCCCCTTTTGCCTTCCCTCATCTTCCCCTCCGTCCTTTCCCTAGGCTCCGACCCCAGAGCCTGACAAGGAGTAGATATTGGATCGGTATCTATGTAGCAGGGACAAATGTGGAGAAACCCTCCTGGCTAGATCGCCTCTTAGGTTCCTCCCTGACCCAAGGCAAGGGACTCTGCCAGACCATATAAGGAAAACCCAGTATCCAGACCATATAAGGATATGCACTCACCTTAGCCCATCTGACTGACCACACCTTATGTACCTTACCAAAGAAGGAACTCTAGGTCAGATAACCTAACTGATTGGCCACCTTGAACAGGGTCACCTGTGGCTGTGAGCCAATAGCTGAGATGCTAGTGTTGCCCTTTTAAAGAAGGCTAGTAAATTTCCAGAGAGAAGACCTCATGGCCAGCCGGTAGCTGTGCTGGACTAACCTGAAACACCTAGCTTTCTCCATCCAGCTGGGAAAGAACCAAACCCTGCATAGCTAAGACATCCACACTTACCATGTAGAGAAAAATACTGTGAGTAATTCCTTCTATGCAGAGAAGCAGGGGTAGGGACCATTTAGGCTTAGACACGCTCTAAACGGGTTACCATACCTGCTTGTATTTGCCTGTATTTGCTTACAAGTTCAATGCCTTCTTCCTACCTTTTTGTATTGTAATTTGGTTAACGTAGCTAATAAAAACTATAAATCTTATTTTCTCTAATCAAGAGTGCCTGGTGTGTGTGCTGTGACCCAAAATGTTTCCCAAGTTTGGCTTACACTCAGAAAGCAATCTCTAATAAGAAGCAGGGTTTGGGCTTCCAGAGCAGCCCTTAACCCTGAAAGCTCATAAATCTGGTGGTGACAGCAAAATCCGAGTGTTATGGTGATGGGCACGCAGTGAGGGAGGGGGCTAGGAGTAGAGCACACACACACACCCCACTGGACCCATTACGTCACAGCGAGCACCTCTGTGTGTAAGTCTGCAGGATGCGAACCCAACAGTCTCTCTCTCTTTGGGATTAGCTCATAGCAGTCAAAATGTGATTTGTAAATAATAAACAGTAAAATATTAGAGTGCTTTTCACAGTTACTTGGGACTAAGTGTGGTTCCATTGGAGGCTGTGGCAAAACTCTTTGCTGATTTCATTGGGGCCAAATTCTGGCAGGCAACATAGGGTGCAGCCACACGAGACTCTGTGGGAAGGCTACCACGCCTTGGGTAGCTGAGGTAACCTGCTCTGGGCCGC
Organism: Sphenodon punctatus; assembly: GCA_003113815.1. Lineage (NCBI taxonomy): Eukaryota > Metazoa > Chordata > Lepidosauria > Sphenodontia > Sphenodontidae > Sphenodon > Sphenodon punctatus. Next base: position 3,874,520 of record QEPC01012741.1, read on the forward strand.
CGGGCCACACAACGTAGCTGGCTGCTACATGATGCGTCCTCAGAAAAATTCCAAGGATGTCTTGTGGGGCAACCTTACCCAACAAGCGGTAAGCCTGCCCATGGTGGGGTAACTCGTGTGCAGGGGCTGCTGTGGGGCTTTGAGCGGTGGGCTCAAAACTATCGCCCATTGCATGCAGCCACATCATAGCTGAGGGTGGGATCTTGGTTGGGCTAGGGGTGAGAGGCCATGGCGACAGCTCTGACAGTGGCAAGCCAGCCCAGCTTGCCTACGACTATCTGCCCTACTCCCCATGCTCCGCCCCGAGTGTGGCCACCACAAAGCAGCATGGACCCGCTGCGGCCCAGGTGTCTGTGCTTATACAGGCCTATCTTCCGAATCCAGCAATGTAATTCTGATGCATTATCAATTCTTATGCAGTTCTTATGCTGGAAATGCCCTTGCACGTAGGAAGAATTTGCACCTACCCAGCCTACAGGCAGCTGGAAATGCATGAGCTGACCATGCTATGCAAGTAGGAGGCTGTACTCTGGGAAACCCATGGCCAGGAGAAAGTAGATAAGTGGCTTCCAAACTCTTATCCAGAGAAGGAGACTATAATGACTCAGGGACTGGAGATGGCAGCTGGAATTGGTGCAGGATAAGAATATTCAACTTTGTATCTGCTACTTGCCCACGTTACTAGGGCCAGCGATTCTCCCGGCGGGGAATCTCCCGTCCCGGAAACTTACGCTGAACTCTGCACATGGGCCCAGGGCTAAAAGCGTCATTAGTTGTGTCCAGCAGTTTTTTCCCCCCTATGAACATCAGGGCTCAAAATCCAGCCCTGGAATGGAGAATCTGGTCTTCTTGAAAGTGTCAATCTGCATTTTGTCCACTTTTGGTACTCATTAGGGTTGCTTGAGTACTGCTCCAAGTTGTGCCAATTGCCAACATACAGCAGTCAAAATGGCAGCCACGGTGTAGAGGGGGGGGGGTGGGACCTCAGGCCTGGGGGCCAAATGCGGCCCACGGCAAGTTTTTATATGACCCCTTTCCACTTCCTGGATTTGGCCCTTGGATCCAGTTCCCACTTCCAATCACTGAAAAACTGAGCTCAAGGGAAGCGAGCAGAGATGAGGTAATGCAAACAAGGATATGGGACCATTCCATGGCACAGATCCATGATTTGGACCTTACTTTCCTTAAGTGCATCCTTTGAGCACCCCCACCCCAACTTCTGTGTGGCCCTCGGAACTTGTGCAAGCTTTCAAAGTGGCCCCCGGGAGGGAAAAGGTTCCCTACCCCTGGCGTACATAAAGACTGGCGTGAACACATTTTACTGACCACTCACAGTGCTTCCTGCCGCTCGGGTGTCTTTGTGCCAAGAATACATGGTGGGAGGCAAGAATCTCTCATGGCCAGTTGGCACTGGCAGTTATTGGCTGTAGTGTAGTTTTCCATCCAAGGAGCAGTGCTGCCTTAGCACGGTCCAGAACTGTGCTCTGCCATTTTCTAACTTTATTCTAAATTTAAGTAAAAATGCTGAATCATGAAAATGCTGTTTAGAGAGATGCTAATTTCCAATAGAGAAATGAATCCCACATGATTTAAAGCTTCAGACGTTGCTTTACTTTCATGTCACTAATTTTGTGCTTGTGCTCCACTTCTTGTCTCAGTTTCTCTCAAGTTGCCATCAGTTTGTAGTCCCTTAATTAAATTTGCATAAAAATTGTATCCAGGTAAGTAGGCCAGGAGAATGACAAAGAAGATTTTATTTATTTTATTTTGGTAAATGCCATCAATAGAAAATAGCCTGTTTTGCATTAGGAGAACACACATACACACACAACTATGTGAAGTATTCAAGCCAATATGTTTTTGCCATATCTTAAATCTGTAATTTTCATAAAATGTTTACAGTTTTAGAAGGTCCATTATTACATAAAACAATGAGGACTGGTCCAAAGAACATCCTTTTATTTAAAAAAACCTTAATGTTGCAAAATGCCTTCCCTGGTTTTCAAGTGGAGAATACAGCATTCTGTTAATTGATGCAGGGATAGGAGCTTGGTTTCTTGATTGCTAAGACCACATTCTCACTAGGCAAAATGCGAAGCAGTTGCCAAAAGGCAAATGCTGCGCATGTTTAGTCCGGTGGGAAAGCCACGTGCCTTTGCCTCCTATCACGTGGGGTTACAGAGCATGATTTTCCAGCTCCGTAACCTCCACATGATAGGAGGCAAAGCCGCGCGGCTTTGCTTTCCCACCAGACTAAACATGCGCAGCATTTGCCTTTCGAAGTTTTTCCTGGAGGCAAATGCTGTGGGTTTTGCCCAGTGAGAATGCTGTCCAAGTCTCATGAACGATAGTATACCATAGTGGTTTTTATAAAACAGTTACAGAAGAGTTGTGGTCAATTTTGTTTTCACCTAGTATTCTCAGTTGTGTTGACCAATTATGATGTGGTTGCTAATCCAATTAAGGTTTGCAATGAAATGCTTTTCAAATAGCTTTGGCTGTTTGCCCACCAACCAGCTGGGTAAACAGCTGCCCGGGGAGGGACGGGGTTTCTGGGTGCAGGAGGAAAGAGCTGTGCAGGAGGAGCAAGGCAATAGGGGACAGCTATATGTTATCCCTTTATTTATTTATTTTTGCATTTATATGCCATCCCCTCCTGGACAAGCAGCTCGGGGCAGCTAACAACATTTAAAAACCTAGAAAATTAACCCCACAACAAAACCCCCACCCATCCCATCTCCCTCAGAAAAGGCCCAGTGGAACAGTACCAGCGAAACAGACAAACAAGTACCAGCACAACAGCCTCCAGGAGCACACCCTTGCGGGTCCCAGCTACACATGTTTCACCCCCCCAAACCCCTAATCACAGGGCAGACCTGGTCAAAGGAAGAGACCTTCATCAGCCTGTGGGGGGATGTAAAGGTACAAACCAACCTCATGAGATGCTACCAAAACAAATCGGTGTACCAGTGCATCTCCAAGGAAATGGCACGACAGATACAGCAGGGTCATGACCCATTGCCAGAATATGGCAAAGGACCCAAGGTGTGACTACAAAGCATGCTATGATCAAAACCTCAAGTCCGGGCATGGCTGGCATACAAAACCCTTCTATAAGGAGCTGGACAGGTTCCTCTGTGTGCATGGTGAGATTGTGGCTTCCTGCATCTGTGGCAGTGCCTTCGCTAGGTGGAGGAAGCAGGTGGACGTTTTCCCAATCCTACCCCATCTGATTCAGCCCCTCCCCCTTGTGAAGGTGCACCATGGGCTTGAGGGTCACAACCTGACTGTCCCACAGCTGGAGCCGGCATCCAGGGACCCGACTATCACCATGCACCTCATTGAACCGGAGTGACAGCCGATGGAGCAAGCAGGGGTGCAGGTGGAGGGACCAGAGGCCATGGACGCCACCCTCAATGAGGAACCACAGGACACTGGTAGGTCATTGCGACCAGGGCATGAGAGGGAAGAGTGCCAAATCTGGGAAGGACGCCAAGACCAGCTGCTCAGGAGTGCCAAGCAAGGACCCTATCATTTGACTATACTGTGTTCTCAGGTGGCCAGGACAGTGAGGGGGGCCAGGAGGAGCAACCCCAGGAGCCAGCACCCCAGAGAGGGAAGGTAAGTGGGACAGGTGGCCGGGAGAGCATAGAGGCGGAACACAGCTGAGAGAGGTCATGCCCGAGACATCCCAAATCTTGAACCCGGGAGGAGGGACACAGCTGCAAATTGTAGGCTGCTCTGACGTGCCAGTGACACATGTATCCACCAATAAACTGCATGCCACCACAAAAGGAGGCTAGATGTTGAGAACACATAACAGAGGGAACAGGTCAGGGATATGTGAAGTACATCCGAACCATCACCACATGCCACAAAGACAGTGCACCCCCAAGCTGTCATGACCAGGCATCACTGAAGCAGGTCTCCCATAAGCACAGCAGGTGTTCACATGTAACCCCTCCCCCATCACCCATAGTGATCAATGGTGGCTATCCCTGGTCGGTAGCAATGTGGGAAACAAGCCTGTACAGGGCATCTTGGTTCTCATTGGCCATACGCTGCTCTTCATGACCCTGCTGGAACAGATGCACCAGCTCCTCAGACTGAGGTGGGAGGGGATAATCAAAAGCACCCCCACCTGTTTTGCATATATTATGGAACACACAGACAGCCACGGTCAGAAGGGGAACTGTGTTGAGTTGGAACTCATTCCGGTTCCATTGGATCCTCCAATGCTTCCTGAGGATCCTGAATTACCTCTTGATGCAGTGGGTGGAACTCAGTGTATGATTGGAGAGTTCCTGCTCTGGTGCGCACACCAGAGCATACAACTTCATTAGCCCTGGCGTTAACTGGTAGGCTGGGCCCCCTATGATGACTGGGGCCATGGGCACCCCCTCAATGACCCAGATGGTCTGTGGCCCAATCTCCTGCATGTGCATTCGGGTGTAGAAGAGTGATTGGCAGAGGATTCAGGCATTGTGGTTTCGCCCAGACACCTCAGCATACATATCAATGGACAGCCCGTGGTGGTCAACTACACAATGAAGAGGTATGGAAAAGAAGCCCTTCCAGTTGAGGTAGTCATCCCAGCTATTTGGAAGACATGTGATGGGGACATGTTTCCCATCTATCACCCCGAAGCAGTTAGGTAACCCCATACGGGCAACCCCCTCCATGACCTCTGCTAGGTTATGGAGTTGTACGACCCCCTCCAGGAGGATGTCCTGTATGGCTGTGCACACCTCAGCCAGGATGGTGGACACTATAGAGGTTCCCACATCAAATTGCTGGGCCACAGACCAGGAGGAGTCTGGGGTTGCCAGTCTTCACACATATATGCCAGTGGGTAGTGACTCCCGCATTACCGTGGTCTCCCGCTGGAGATGTGGCCAAAGAATCGGCGTGCTGTGGGAAAGCAGTCTCTTCGACATCTGGAAGTACTTCTTCCACTGTTCGCCCCCACCCCCACCCCCAGGTGGACAGAATGGTTTCCCGCCAGTTCTCACCGTGCTGTACCACCCAGGACCTCTGCTCCATGGGAACAGCCAGGCACAGGCCATAGAGGACAGCTGCGGTGTCGGTACGAAGGTATCTTGCCACCTACTTCAGCTCCACTCGCAGGGTAGTCTCAGACTCCTGCAGTGCCCTCTGGTACCTCAGGAACACCCATTTCTGGAGCAGCGTCTGGGAGCTGCTGCACACTGCACCACGCGTGACCCATTTATGGCCTAAACTGAGCATGGCTAGTCAGTGTTTGAGGATGACTGTGAACCACCACCAGCAGCTCGTTTGCATCTGTTGTGTGGACCTGGTAGTGGCCTCAGCACCTGTGAGCATCCGCTCAAGGGCGGCACCCCTAGCAGCCTCCATTGCTGTATGGCGAGCCTCGGAGGGGTTGGTTGCCAGAACCTAGCAGGTGTTTTATATTGTTCTCTTGTTTGGGTGTGTGGCAGCTGTGAATGCCTTAGATGCATACGTACTAAGATGCCGCTCTGTGTTCGAGGCCTGCGTTCCCTTCCCTGTGTGAGGTGGGTGACTGCACTGCTGCTATCTTTGCCCAAGTGGCCACTCTGTGAAGCTTTGCAGCTGCCAATAGGTGTTTGTGGGTAAGTTGCCTAATCCTGCACACCTCCGCTGCTGTGCGCATAGCCTCCATGCGCTCTAGGTCATGCCCTTCCATGTTTTTGCACAACGCCCTGGAGCCTAGGTGTGGCATGGCGACCAGCGGGGACAAAGGTGGTAGTATCTTGTGGGTGTGCAGCTTGCTGCTGATGTTAGGCGTTCCCTGGACCTTCCAGCAGAACCTACACCTACCGCTGCAGCGCCCGATGTCTTGTACATGGTGTTCACTTTTGCCCAGGATCAGCCAGCTCCCTATGTGGATGCAGGGTCATGGCTCCTAATTTAGGTTGAGGTCTGACAGTTGCAATGCAGGGAGCTCAGCCTTCTGGTGTTGGGGCCCCTGGATCACACCCCACCCCCTAGGGGTCTAATGAGAGTGAGCATTTGTGGGAGAACTCTGTGCTACCAGAGTTCAGCTATTGTCTTGAAATGGACAGCCCTTCCCTTACGCTTTCATTCACCATGCTCCTGCTGTATACATAGCGATAGTCCCTGCCCCAGCATGAGCGCGGCAACGAAATCGCCTTGTGGCACCACCTGGGGCCCCCCACTTGGAGGCAGAGCTGTCTGGAGCGGAGGTCTGTGATCTGTAGACATTCTTCTTGTGCCCAGATGTTCAGTCAGCTTTGACAACGGGAGATCCTTTTGAGCCCCGGTATCTGGTGTCCTTTCACATGGTGGTGTGGGGCTGCTGCCAGGGAATGTATCGATGGGCCTTGTATGCTGAGACTACTGATTTTGCCCTTCCACCCAGCCCACAGTCTTGAGACCCACTTGTGTTTTATTCCTTAGACCGTATCTTCCCCTCCTGTGTTTGTGTGCACCCTCTGTATGGTGCCGGGTTCCTGGCACCGGACCCCAGATAAGGAGAGCAGTCTGTGGAACTTTGTGCTCCGGACTCCCATCCTCTGAGAGTGGTGTCTGGTCAGGAATGTAACCTGCTTCCAGGCTCCTGGCTGCAGGTGCCCCCTTGAACTTTTATTCCCTGGACCATATTTATTTATTTATTTATTTATTTTTGTTTTTTAAAAATTGCTATCCCGCCCCTCCTGCCACAGGCAGCTCGGGGCAGCTTACAATCACAACAGAAATAAAACAAAAATAAAGCTAAAAACAACTCATAAAAGGAGGATAAAAATATCCCGCCCCACCCATCGCCTTAACCCATTCCCCCCACCCAATCACCCATCTCCCCCGCCAAATGCCTGGTGGAACAGCCAGGTCTTACAACTTCTTCGAAAGGAGGGACGTTCCAGGGCCAACCGGGACTCCACCGGAAGGGAGTTTCACAGCCATGGTGTGGCCACCGAGAATGCCCTCCCCAGTGTGGCCCCCTGGAAGATTTGGTGGACCTCGAGCAGGGCACCCCCGGACGACTGCAGGGGCCGATCCTGTGTGTGTGTGTGTGTGTGTGTGTGTGTGTGTGTGTGTGTGTGAGAGTGAGGCAGTCTTGCAGATAGGTAGGACCTAGGCCGTTTAGGGCTTTATAGGCCAAGACCAACACCTTGAATTGGGCCCGCAAAACTACTGGCAGCCACCGCAGAGAGCGGAGCACCAGTGTAATATGCTCCCGGCAGCCCAGTCCCACCAGTAGATGGGCTGCCACATTCTGCACCAACTACAATTTCTGAGCCATCACCATGGGTAGCCCCACGTAGAGCGTGTTACAATAGTCCAATCTAGAGGTGATGAAAGTATGGATGATAGTGGCCAGGTCCGAGTCTGAAACACACAGCTGAAGCCATCGCACCAGATGTAATTGGCGTAAGGCACTCCTCGCCACAGCCTCTTGGACATCCAGGCAGAGCTGCGAGTCAAGGATGACCCCTAGACTCCGTACCTGGGAGACTAATGGAGGGCAGCCCCTGTCAATAATGGGGGCTGCCATCTCCATTGCCTTGTCCACCAACATCACCTCCGTCTTGTCAGGATTCACCTTCAGTAGATTAGCCCTCATCCGGTCCCCCACAGCCGTCAGACAGCGAGTAAGCACCGAGGCTGCCAGGCCTGGGTCTGCTGAAAAAGAGAGGTAAAGCTGGGTGTCAGCATGTTGATGACACCGCATGCCAAATCCCCATATCACCTCGCTGAGCGGCTGCATATACACGTTGAACAGGAGACGGGACAGAACAGAACCCTGCGGGACTCCACACAAGAGGTCTTGGTACGATGAAAAATAATCCCCAAGCACCACTTGTTCAGTCCTTCGGGTCAGGAAGGAACGGAACCATTCAAGAACAGTCCCACCCACCCCTGCACCATCCCGCAGGTGTGTCACCAACATCTCATGATCAACAATATCAAACACAGCCGACAGATCTAATAAAATCAGCAGGGTTGAACGACCCCGATCCAATTTCTGGTGTAGATCATCAACCAGTACCACAAGCGCAGTCTCCGTGTCATACCCCAGATGAAATCCTGACTGAGAGGGATCAAGAAAACCAATATGATCAAGATGCCCCTGCAGCTGCCGAGCCACTACCGGTTCAATATTCTCCCCTCCTGTGTTTTTGTGCACCCTCCGTGTAGCAAGGGTGGGAGTCTGGGACTTCCCCGGGACCTCCGCATTGCTGGTGTGGTGGGGGCAGGTGTCCTCACCTGATACCCCGTGGGTGCCTTGAGACCCCCAGGCATTGTGCTGTATGGGCTGCTTGTGCGGGTCATCTTTGGGCCAGTGCTGTTGCAGCATGTGGCCCTTCTGTTTCCTCTGTAGCTTCTTTACCATGCTCCTGTGCTCCTGGTGTGTTTATTACAATTTTGTTGTTCCTTTAGTATCTAGTGCTGTCATTGTATGCTTGGATTGGGGTGTGCCCTACTCCTCTGTCTGTCAGGGGTTGGGTTCTGTGACTGCTCCACCTGTTTCCATTGGCATGTCTGCTTCCATTGTTGACTGTGTCTGGCAGTGGATCCAGAAGTATCCGCCGGTCACGGGTAGGACAGAGTTAATGTCTGCTGCAGTTTGTTGCCTCCTTGTTTTCTGCATCTGTATGTCATGGCAGAGGGTGGGCACCTGGGCAGGACCTCTGTTTAGCGGTGTTGGTGGGCAGAGAAGGAGGGGACCGCCTGATCGTTCAAACTGTGTGCGCGGCGGGTGGGTGGATGCATGCCAACTACCTGCGTGGTCATGGTGTCCACCCATGGAGCTGCCTGTTTGAAGCCCTCCCCACACACTTCATGTGTGTGGGTGCCCGGAAGCCATCCCTTGCAGTGGCCATGGACACCCCTGCCCCACCTTGCTCGTTTGAAACCACCCAGTGTTGCTCCCAACCTGCAGAGGGAGAGTACTGGGGCTAAAAGACAAAGGCAAAGTGTGGGTGCATGGAGCCTAAGTTGTAAGTGAGCACAGTATGTGAGACTGTACAACATTTTTACTACTTACATAGTTAATGTAAGTTAAGGCAGAAGCCTTAAATTGCAATTTCCATGCTTTTTGGAGCATGATTGAATTTGTAAGCGCTTAACCTTCTCTCTTGGTTGGGGAGGGTTTTGTGGGGTTTGTGGTTGGTTGAGGAGGAGTGAGGAGAAAGTTGGGGATTTGGACTTTTTCTTGGGCTGTGTTTATATTTATTAATTTATTTATTTTCAGTTTATGGGCCACCCCCTCCTGCTGCTGCAGTTCGGGGTAGTGTACAACATAATAAAGACATAAAAATATAAGACAGCAAAAATAAGAACAGAATATAAATAACAATATAAAATTACAAATAAAATACAACATGGCGGAGTTAAAAGGCCCTCCCACCCCCCTTCTCAACACATCACCTGTTTCTTCACCAAAAGCCCAGTGGAACAGCCAGGTCTTGCATTGTCTACAGAAAGAGGGAAGGTTTGGGGCCAAGTGGACCTCTATCAGGAGTTCCACAGCCTTGGTGCGACCACCGAGAATGCCCTCATCATCATCATCGCCACCCAAGAAACTCTGGGAGCCCCAAGGAGGGCATCCCCAGATGACTGTAGGAGCTGATGCAGGACCCGGGGGGAGGGGGATGAGGCGATCTCACAGATAAGTGGGGCCCTGTCAGGGGCGGGGGGCGGGTGCGCCCTGGACTGACAGCCCCCGCGGCCGCTTCTGCTTCCCCCGTCTTGAACCGGGTCACGGTGCTGGCCTCACCACGACTATCATCGGTTGCTGAGGTGACTGGACCACGTGACAGCGACGCCCCCAGCAGACCTGAGAGATGGAGGGGCCATGCCTGCACAGCTGTGATGCTCCGCACGGCAGCGAGCATGCCAGGAGCCAGAGCCACCAGTATATTAGCCGGCGTCGGAAGGCACCCAGCACCAGTAATCCTTGTGAGAAAGATGTGGATCATTGTTGGTATTTTGGTGTGCTAGGGTATCGGCGTGTGTGTTCCTGTGCTTATTCCCTTCCCCTGGTGCGAGAGGTGAGTGCTTGTGCGACTGCGTCCCTCCCCCTCACTCCCAAGATGTAACTGTGAGTCTGGTGATCATTAGGTGTGTGTTCACAATGCTGGAAATGGGATGCTTTTGAGATCCCGAGATGTAACTGTGAGTCTGGTGATTCATGGGCCTTGAAATTCCCCCCCAACACACACACACACATGCAGCAGAGGGCAAGAATACTGCTTCAGAAGGGACTTCTGAAGCAGGGATTGGGGTCCCTCCAACATACATGCAGCAGGTCCCTTCTTTCTGAAGCAGCGTTCTTAACCTCTGCGTGTGTGTGTGTGTGTGTGTGTGTGTGTGTGTGTGTGTGTGTGTCTTTGCTAAAACTACTTGTAAGTGAGGTTTAAGGTTGTCTGCTTGCTTTTAAACCTGGCAGAGGAGGTGATTATAACCTGCCTAACCTAACTGAAATTGCTTGATTAAGTAATGTAATGTCCATCCAACATTAACCCTTGGAACTCCTTGCTGCTGGGTTATGCTGTCCACCGTTGCCCTGGCTTCGCCCACCGTTGCCCGCCAGCCTTACTGCCCCTCCAGCCTCAAGACCCACCAGCCGCTCCTGCCTCTCAGAGAACTGAGGAATCCTGGTTCCCAGCTCCGCCCCCTGCTCTAACCCAGTAGTCCCCACTGCCTTCACAGAGAACCCAAGAGTCCTGGCTCCCAACCCCTCCTGCTCTAATGCGCTAGCTCCCAATCCCGTAACAGAGAACCCAGGAGTCCTGGGAAATACAATGAGCTGTATCTCTGACAGGGAGCAGGAGTAAGGGTGTGTATGTAGAATCACAAAAATAAACAGGAGAGGAGGTGGAATAACAGGGATGGAGGCAAAAGGGAATGGAATAACAGGGAGGCAGATATGAGAAATGTGGGGGAGTGTTCCCCATGATATCCTATCACTCTTCTGAATCACGTATTTCACTCAAGACATTGTCATTTTACCTGTTTGTCATGGCATTCCTCCTGTCATTCCACCCAGTTCTTTGCTGCTGCACCCGATCCCTGTTCCTCCCTGTCACTTCACTCATTCCACTCCCTCTCCCTGGTGCCTTCCTCATTATTCTACACCCTCTTGCCCCCCCCCTCCCAAAGATGCAGCTCTGTTGTATTCTTTTACAGCCACTTAATGGGATTTGTGAATGACAATAGGATTTATTTCCAAATCGGCATTGCTGTTGCCTCCTTTCCTTCCAGTTGGCATTCCATGTTAATAATTTCAACATTTGTCCAATTTTCAGTTCTTATTAAACATTTATATAGCACTGTCCCCAGCTTCAGTGTTGCCCCAAACCTGCAGAGGAAGAGATTTGGGGCTGAAAGACCAAGGCAAAGTGTGAGTGCAGGGAGCCTAAGTAAGTGAGCACAATATGTGAGACTATATAACGTCTTTACTGCTTACATTATTTTTTTATTAATTAAAAAAAGTTTACCCTGCCCTTCCCCGACGGCTCAGGGTGGCTTACAAAAATATAAAGTACAATTAAAAGACGATAAAATATAATTCCACAAAAAACCCTACCCACTCCAACCCCAATAAATGCTTTACTAAAAAAGACGTTTTACACCGCATCCGAAAGATGCTCAGACTCAGATGGACCTCTCGGGGGAGGGAGTTCCACAACTTTACAGCAGCAACTGAAAACACCCCCCTGTGCCCCTGTCGTATGCCCCCCTGTGTCCATCCCCACAGTTCCCATAGCTGCCTCCTGTTGTTCTACTCCCTAATGCCTCCCTCCCGGTTGTTCCACTTCCTCTCCTGTTTCTACATGGCACAGAAGTTAAGGCAGGAGCCTTAACTTACAATTTCCATGCTTTTTGGAACATGATTAAATTTGTAAGGGCATTAATTTCTCTCTTAAACTGAAGGTATGAGTATAGAATACAATTATGTCAGTAGATGTATTTTTTCATCAAGACAAACGCCAAACAATTCTTGTGCGCACCATGGAAACCTGGAGCTGAATTCTACAAGTTAAGGTACAATCCTCCTTTGGGGCTCACACCAAAGTTATGAGTCACTGTGCCCCGTAACTCCAAAATGATGGAAGCTATGGCCCTTAGAGCACTGAAGCTGTGTGCCATTAGCAGTAACGGGATTAGTATCTTTGTTGCTCCAGTGCAGCAATAATCTTGAGGCAACTTTGACAAATTAAGACTTTGTACGTTGAATTAAACATGAAAACAAATAAGCTAGTGAATTCAGTCCCTTATATTATTTATTGTGATGTTAAAAGGATTTCATGTTGTCTGTAAGTTTTCAATATGGAGCACATATTTTGTAGCGACAACTTCTAACTGCACTGCGTAAGTTTCAAGGAGAAACTAGAGGTTTTGGCAGCAGGGTAGGAGACAGAATCAGATGAGGTTTCTGGCACCCAGAAAGTGTGGGAGGTGGTGAAGACTTCTCAGATAAGTACATAAGCCAGAGGTTTCTGATAAAATAAAATGAAGAGCAGGAAAATAAACTGTTTATATTTAAATTGTCATTATGCTCCAAAATTACCATCCTGTGGAGATGAACGGGAAAGGTAGTTCACACTTCTTAGCACTCTAGCTTCATGATCCCTTTCCAGTTAGAAAAACAACACTGCATGGTTTTACATTTGGAAGGGCTGTCATTTTTTTACTAATATGTAGTAGTTTACGTTCTGGAGCACAATGCTGTGGCAGGGACTGCAAACTGTGGAGTATGTGGGGCTTGGCATACCATTTCCGAGGTATGAATATATCCTACCTGCATTTACCATTAATAGTCCTCTTTTATTAAAAATAGCTGCACTTAGAAGTTGTCTTCTATTTAGTAGCTATATCGCTATGCAATATTTATAGAAGTGGATGCTGTTTTCATGTTTTCTTTTATGCCCACGCAAACCCCTCTCATTATTGTCTCCCTTGGACTTCTCTCACTTATGACTTCATGCTTTTTATCACGCCATTCCCTTCTCTTTGTGTCTCAAGTTACCGTCCTGTTTTTCTTATACAGCCATGTTTGTTTTACTTTACAGGACATCCACCACCACTAAAGTTAATGGGAGTTATATACCATTGACTTCAAGGGGTAGAGGATTTTCACTCTTAGCATGGGAGCAGATTTTAATGGAGAAGATGTTGGTGATAAAGCCACTCATTTTCAATCAGACCTCCTTGTCTTTCTGTGTATTTTCAATGTGCTATGACATCTTTGGTTCTATATTGGACTTGGAGTTTATACAGTTCAAGCACTGCTATCCATGATGAACGTTGAAAATGAAAGCAAAAAAGAATAATATTTTACTAACCTATCCAAACCACCCAACTATTGTGGAAGAGCGAGTGAGCATAAATTTGCAAGGTTGCACTGTATAAATAAATAATACATAATTGTGTCTCTAGAGCAGGATTAAACAACTGAACAGATTTTTCAAGTAAGACTTTGGTTACATTTAAAGAATTGCGATTAGCTGAATTGGCAAAAAGGCCTATTCACTTCCTTCCTCCCTCTGTACTGTCATATGCTTACATTTAAACCAATTATTTTGCGATGGTCATGAAAAACAAGCAAAAATAAAGTTAATCTCATAGAGACTTGTGTTTACCACAACAGTGTACCCTTCTTAAAAATAAAAACTGTTCTTGATTTTTAAAATTATAATGAAAAGTAATTCAATATTAAAAGCGTGTCTCTTAAGTACATTTACCAAGGTGAATAACTATATTTGTCAGCAACTCTCAATTTGATGAGAAATTATCAATTCTATTTATTTTTGTGTAAGAGTGCCTTATAGATGACTTCTACATACACAGTCCCTGTGTTTCAATAACATTCCCCACAAGCAAAAATGTATCCTTGTGAAGATTATAATATAATATAAGTATAATTAATATATAAAGCTGGTTCACCAGTCTTTAAGCCAAATTAACCCATTAAACAGGGGAGGTTTGGAATAGGGATGACTTTACCCCAAAACTTTATCTCACAGACTGTCACCACACTAAGCACTTTTTATTAAGAACGTAAGTGCCATACTGGGTCAGACCAATGGTCCATCTAGCCCAGCATCCTGTCTCCGACAGTGGCCAATCATGGTGGGGATCCATTCACAATCGGGGATCCATTCACTGTTGTTTTCCCCCAGCTCCTGTCATGTTCCCCGATCCTGTCTGACTAATAGCTGCTAATGGACCTATCTTCCAGAAACTCGTCCAAACCTCTTTTAAACTCAGCTATAGTACTGGCCCTTACCACAGCCTCTGGCAGTAGATTCCACAATCCAATTATAAGCTTGGTGAAATAATATTTTCTTTTATTTGTTTTAAACTTGCCACCCGTGAGTTTCATGGAGTGTCCCCTAGTTCTAGTACTAGCAGAGAGGGTAAATAACTGTTCCTTGTTTATTGGTTCCACACGACTCATGATTTTATAGACCTCTATCATATCTCCTCTGTCGTCTCTTTTCCAAACCGAAGAGCCCCAACCTACCAAGCCTCTCCTCATACGGGAACCCTTCCATACCCTTGATCATTTTTGTTGCCCTTCTCTGTACCTTTTCTAGTTCAGCTATGTCTTTTTTGAGATGGGGTGACCAGAACTGCTCACAATATTTGAGGTGTTGTCGCACCATTGATTTGTATAGAGGCATTTTGACTTCCTCAGTTTTATTCTCTATCCCCTTCTGAATAATTCCTAACATTCTGTTTGCTTTGTTTGACTGCTGCTGCGTGCTGTGCTGTGGATTTCATTGTATTGTCCACAACCACCCCCAGATCCTTTTCCTGAATGGTAACTCCTAGCTTAGTACCCAGCATTGTGTACGCATAGTTTGGATTATTTTTCCCTACGTGCATCACTTTGCACTTGTCCGCATTAAATCTCATTTGCCATTTAGATGCCCAGACACCCAGTGTCGTAAGATTCCGTTGCAGTTCCTCACAGTCTTCTTGTGTTTTAACTACCTTGAATAACTTGGTGTCTTCTGCAAATTTGATCACCTCACTCTTAACACCCTTTTCCAAATCATTAATTAATACATTAAACAGCACCGGTCCCAATACAGATCCCTGAGGCAGAGGCACACCACTTTTCACATTTCTCCATTGTGAAAACTGACTATTTATATTGATTTTAGAAGTTTTATAGAGAGTTTCCTACTATATTTGCTAGGAATGTGCACAGTAACGCTTTCATTTTTGTTTTCATTATTAAAATGTCATTTGTTTTTGTTATATTTTGTTAGTCTTTGTTTCATTTTTGTTTTTACTGTTTTTGATTTTCATTGATTTCAATGGAAAACACATTTATGACTTTAACCTTTTTGTTTTTCATCTCTTTTGGATGACACATGGCATGATTGTACCTCCAATGGAGGGCATTGTGTGTGCCAAATCTTGGAATGATTGGATAAAGGAACTTGATTTTATAAGCAGCTGAAATTTGTTATTTTACAAAATTCTGCATACACATTCCTGGATGTAATGTCTTTTGTCTCCCATCCACATTGGATGAAATTTGGCATGAGTATACCACTCCCCAAGGTTACTATCTCTGCCAAATATCAGAAGGAATGGATAAAAGGGTCTTTAAGTTATCAGCAATTTACTTGTAAACGTATTTCTGGCTTTATTATCTTTATATTCTAGCCGGCTTACGTGAAATTTGGCAGGATTGTATCTCATCCCTTCAGAATCATCTCTGCCAAATATAAAAAAGATTTGATAAAGGGTCCCAACATTATATGCCTGCACAGCATCTGCAGAGAAGGAGCCGATGTCAGGAATTCTCTTATGTTTGTCACTGTGGTTCTTTCTGAAACTTGGCACACATAATTCCCTTCATTGGGGGTACAATCTCCCCATATTTCATCAAAATTGAATACAAAACAAAAAGGTTATAGCCCAAAAATGTGTTTTTCAGTGGTTTCCTTTAACTCATAATAACGAAATGAAATTCTTTAGTTATTTCATTATGTTCTTTTGTTTTTGTTATTCAGTAACAAAAATGAAAGAGCCCTCTTTCATTTTCATTATTATAATAATGACAATGAAATGCACCCCCCTAAAACATGCCTATTTGCCTATACCTCCATGGAAGATATAGGAATATAGACATAGAGGTGCTAACTGTACTCGCTTAGCAGAAGAAAGAATAGCAGAAATTAGAGGTAATCTCTAAAATTAACAATGGGAAAATAGTCAAGAAATTCACTCTGTTGAAAGGGATATGATGCAATCATGGCATGTCTTTATAACATGTAGAAATGCAATAAGCTGAAGTGATTTAAGATGAAGTTTGGTTTGTGTTTTGTTTCAACAGTTTCATTCATTGGCACCTATGTATTACAGAGGGTCAGCTGCAGCTGTCATAGTATATGATATCACCAAACAGGTAAAAGCTTTTCATTCACTGTTCCCACACAGTATATGGTTTGACTAGTGTATTAGCAAAGCTTTGTTGGAAGTTCTACCCCTAGGTAATTTCCAACCGGACCAAACAAACTATTGGATAGAAGAGAAAATCTGCATTAGCCAATATCAGATTGAAAAGCTGATTTGACAGATAATTTCCATGCCTAAACCCAGGGTTTAATTTGTGTGTGTGTGTTGGGGTATTTGGGGGGGGAGGGGGAGAAGCTTGCCAGGGCTCAGCCCTAACAATGAAATTCAAGTGGCATCTGAGCTTTGGGAAATGTTCCCAGTAGGAGTATGTACCACAAAATGTGAAAGACCAGGAAAAGACCAATAGTAACCATTTCAGGGTGGGAACAAAAGCCAGAAAAGAGTATGCTTCCCAGGGTTTATTTGACCTGGATGGTTTATTTGACTTTCATTAATGAATTTTCTGCTCCCACCTGCTGTGCTGGCCATCATATAGATTAAATTACAAGAATGCCTGTTTTACGTTCAGCTGTAGAGATTCAGGTTAGTCCAGTGGTTGGGTTGCTACCTAGAGCATAGAGTTAATTTCCCTGCTCCAGCAAGCTCTGAGCTAGAAGGCATGACTTCTGGGGCAGGCTTGGCTCTGACATTTCATTTTTCATAAAGTAAGCACTGCCTAATTCGATGTTTTGTGTGGAAAACCATTAGAAAAAATCTGGTAATTTACCTGAAGAACCCCCACCCCAACCATCTAGATTGTAGAAACTGGGAAGAAATATATTTATCTTTGGCTACAATCTTGTAATTGACAGCTGAACTCTTCAGGGATTGTTTTACTTTGAAATAATTAATGGTTGACTTTTAGCTCGGTATTTATAATCAAGATAAAAATCCTCAATTATCTATGTACAAAGTACATGCCAACTGAAGTCCTCCAAACAGTCTGTATGTTCTTTGCTTCCACTGCCAAAAGGGGAAACTCCAAATCTTTAAAGCCTTAAAGGATAAAGAAAACCAGCTGATGAAGCTTGGTCCAGAAGAGGCATTAATGTATGGGTGCAATAGTTTGCTTACATTTTGCTTCTCTCCAGCAAATTGAATTATTTACTTTTAGCTCTCAAGGGCTGGCACTGTTCACCAGTGCATTAGTGTAATGATGACCCCTCTGTGCTGACACTCGAGTCGTTGCTGCATTACGATCCTTTCCCTGTTGCTAATGTGCGGAGAAAATGTAGAAGGGTAAAATTTATGGGATGAATTTCTGGCTTTATTGGAGTCCATGGCAAAAGTTGCATTGACTTTAATACAGCCAGGATTTCACTCATTGAATAATTTTTATTTTTAACTTAAATGACCTCTTCTAAAGTTGGAAGATATTATAGAGAAGGAACTGAATCCTCTCTTCCTGTTTTAGGATGGATGAAATGGGGTGAATGGGGAAACCAATGAGAGAATATTTCTCTTTAAGTTTAGCACACTGGAGAAGTGTACATTATAACCTCAATACTAAGCAAGCTTGCCCCTGCTGTAGTTAAGACTATCTTATACCAGTTGTTGAGATAATTGTTTATACTACTTTGTGTTTGGTTTAGGATTCATTCCATACATTGAAAAAATGGGTAAAAGAATTAAAAGAACATGGTCCTGAAAACATTGTAATGGCCATCGCTGGAAACAAGTGTGATCTTTCAGATATTAGGTAATGTGACTACTCTTTATTATTATGCTGTTTTATATTCAGAACTTCCCTCCCTTATACAGCCATATTTGTAAAGTCATCTATAGTATTTCCAGATGCATATTTACATTATTTTGGTCCAGGATCTGATCAAGTCAGTACCAGCTGGATATTTTCATTAAAATTTAGTTATTGAAAGCAAAGCAAAAAAATAACTTTTGGTGGCTGACCATAATTGCAGGGTGTTGGATGGTATTCCTGTGTGTGCAATAAACTTTAAATTAGTTGAATCAATGAAATCTGAAGTCTTAAGTTGTTGGAATTTATGTAGTTGTGACTGAAATCAATGGTGTAAGTACACAGAAATGGTGTAAGTATACAAGAAGAATTTTAAAGCCCACACAACAGATTTGCTGTTACTGAAACCCTATTAGGCACATTGCATTGATAGGTCTGATTATTTTACACGACCATACCTTTTTTCATTTTATACTATATACAGAATCTGATTAACATTGGAGTGTTGGAAAAGAGTTAATTCTGGATACAGGATGATAGTGTAATTCCAGAATGTACATTTTCAAGAGTGTAAAGGTTCTAGTCTCTAAGAAGTTTTGTCTTATAAATGAGAGGAGAGTGACCCTTTTAAGGTGAATTAGAGGGATCTGACTTCTCTGTAGGAGGATTCTTTCTCTTTTTGTCAACCCTGGGAAGCATACTCTGTGGTGCGGCCAGTAGTTCTCTGTGGTAGCCAATGACGCAGTTTTGTTGTTTTGACGGAAGAATCTCCCTCCTCCCCATGCAACTAAGCTGTGCGCCTCCATGTGTGTAACTTCCATCAATTTATCCCTGTCTCTCCCTACGCTCCTCTCCTCTTTGTATCCCTTTCTCGTCCATCCTAGATTGAAATTTCCTCTGTGCAGGGACCTGTCTCTGGTCATGACTGTTCAGTGCCAGGCGCATTGTTGGCGCTATAAATACGGGCTATGCATGTTCTCAGCTAAGACAACAAGGCCCATTATCTCTTTTTGAGTATTTTCCCAACAAGACTGTCCCTTGGAAAGCCAGACATTCTAATTTCATGTTTATTTCCCCCAGCCCTTGAATTGTTATCTTTTTGTTCCTAACTCACTAAAGCTCTGTACAGAAGCAAGTGCCTTGGTGAGTGAAACATTTGTAGCTACCTCCATAAGCTTTCAACCTCACACTTGAACTAGCCGGAGGAGTTGTAGCGGAAATCAGAAGGCACTTGCTCCCTGAACGTTGTGCTTCTGCAGCGCTTCCAAATTCTATTGGTTGGGAGCCTGGAACGCAATTTACTTTTGTCTTGGGTCCACACTATATGATTGTATTCTGTGCTTCTATTTGCTTAGGTGGAGGAGGTTCACAGGAGCCTGGATAGATAGAGTTCAAATTATCAGAGAGAACAGCAACAAGCAGGAAGTCTCCCTATAAGGGAGAAAATGACTTATTTAGCAAGCAATGCTAAATGGAACCTTTTTGTACTTTTCAGTTGTCCCCTTGAGACACTTAGATTTATTGTTTAACTGTTCTCAACAGTACATTTCCTTGATTAAATCAAGAATTATAAATCAGGCAATTCAGTTACAAACTGCAATCAGATAGTGCAGATGGATCCCTATAATCTCTTAAAATACCGTATACTGTGTTTTAGTGAGTCAAACTGGCTTGATGCCACTGCACACATGGCAGGGAGATACCGAGTTCCTGTCCTCAGGAAAGAAGCTCGCACGGTGATCTTTGTACTTACATTCATCTCATTATTGGTCCCATCATCTAAGTTTATATTTTCCAAAATATATAACAAATATATAATGGCCTGTTAGAACAGGGCTCTATTTGGGGGAGGGGACTTGTCCAGGATCAGCCCCGGCAATTAAATTCAAAGGGGGGGGAGGGGATGAGCCCCAGGAAATGTTGCCCGTTGGAATGTGCACCTCAAAATATGAAAGATAGGAAATGGTCAATATTGGTCATTTCAGGGATGGCAAGAAAAGCCAGAAAAAAACCTGGCTGGTTTATTTCATCTGCCCTGCTTCCTCCACACCGGTCATCTCATTATATTGAGCTGCAGAGAGGGCAGGGTGGTCCACTGGTTGGGTTGCGAGCTGGAGACTAGGGTTAAATTCCCTGTTCTGACAAACTCGGGGGTGAGGGGTGGAGGGAGGCTCCTGAGACAGGGATGGGCCCCAGCAATTAATTTCTTACAAATTAAGTGCTCTTGTATCCTCTGTACGGGTAGCTTTTTTTGTACATTTCTAAACTATTTTGGTAGTGTTGTAATAAACCGGATTTAGGAAGTGCTGTAAGGGGAAAGGTTTATAGAGAACATATATGGAATGTGTGTCACTGTTCTGCCAGAAATCTTATTGATATGCGTAACCTGCCATCTTCGCCTGTTCCTGGCATGATTCCACTTCTCTGCCAGCTCAGCTGGTGTGCTTGACTTAAAAGCATTGCTGGTGTGGCAAGGTTATTGTGGTGTAGCTGAGAGGATTTCCTTATTAAGCAGCATACCCTCACATTTCAAGGGCATCATCAGTCACTTCCTTGTTCTTGCCTCACCTTCCTATTGTCACCTGCCCTTGTTTCCTTCTCATGTCTCCACATGCTTTGTACCGGCTCTGTACTGCCTACCTCTAGTGTGTGTTTTGGGCCAGCTAGAGGCTGGCTCTCTGACCCTTTTTCCTAAAACCTGGTCCTTCAGATCTCACTGGTGAGTCTAGCTGCCTGGATACTGCAGCTCAGCATCTGCTACATGGGGGCTTGGCATTCACTTGATGCGCTCCCTATTTGATTGCCTGGAGAGCCTTCAGTGTGACTGCCGATGGAGCCCACTCTGCCCAGGGCCAGCTCTGCCTCGTCCTGCCCTGTCCATCCTGCTCCCTTCGTCTGTGTGCTGAGCCCCGTTGTGACCCTTGGACCCTGCACCCTGATCCTGCACCATGATGGACCTTGATACTGCACTTAACTCTGGACCTTATCCTGCATGAACTCTCTCACCATGTCTCCCTACACCTGACCCTATCTATACTGACTCTCTGTGCTTCAGCCTTGGTCCCTGACACTCTCTTAAACACTTCTATTAATTATTAGGAGGAGGGAGTGGAGAGTATATTCATCAAGTCTGCAGATGATACAAAACTTGGAAGGATTGCAAACACTTTGAAGGACAGGATTAAATTACAAAATGATGTAGATAATTAGAGACCTGATCTGAAAGAAACAAAATGAGATTAACAGAGGCAAATGCAAAACATTGCACATAGGAATGAAAGACAATATGCTCAAATATAAATCGAGGGACACTTGGTTAGCAGTAGTAGTACTTCAGAAAAGTATCTGGGAGTTATGGTGGCTCATAAACTGGACATGAACCAACAATGTAACACTGTTGCAAAAAGGCAACTGCCATGGTGGGCTGTGTTAACAGATGCATTGTATTCAAAACATGTGAGAGAATGATACTATTTTAATCTACATTGGTGAAACCTCTCTTGGAATACTGTGTTTAGTTTTGAGCACCACACTCTTTGAAGAATTATGACAAAGAAACAACAGCAAACATAGTTTCCTACTATACCCCTACCTGTATGTTTGCTTTAGCCTCTCCCTCTCTATATATTTACTATTCCCTATTGTTTCTTTGTCTTTTACACAAACATATTTTTACAGCTTTGTTTTTAAATGTCTGGCATCTTTTTTTCTCCCTATCTACAAACCCCTCTCTAGTTATTTTGTTCCATCTGCTCCCAAAGTCACTGCCATGCCTCTTCGTAGATGCGTGTCCTGCATTTGCTCAGTCTATATATTTGACATACTGAGCTACTTGCCTGAAGAAGGGTACTGTGTGACCTGAAAGCTTGCATAGTCTTGCCAACAGAAGTTGGTTCAATACAAGATATCATCTGAAATACTTTGTCATCTGAAATACTTAGTCCAAAATGTAAGAGACGGAGACAAACACAATCTTTAGATTGTCTGGTGAAGATGACAGTCACAGACAGTGGCAGTTAAAAAGAATTAATTTTTACCTCTCCTATTTTCAAAGCTTGGACTCAAAGCCACACCCAGGAGATTCTGAGATCAATTATGTAGCCAGATAATTTGCATGAATTATCTAAATATCATGAAGACCTAAATAAAAGCCTATTCCTGCATTTCTGTGTAGGTAGAGTGTATGATACATTTTTTATGCAGTGTGAAATTAAACTTCTAACTAGTTCCACTTGTATGAATATTACAGGCTGACACTAGTTAATTGCATAAACAATCCATCCTTCTCACAGTGATGTTCCTGCCAGGAAAGGATTAAGTATATTATGCTGTGACGCACTGGGGCAAGTGATTCATAACCAGATCTGATTCTGAGGGAGTTAGGAAGCGCTCTTTGGCCTTTTTTACACGGATGCTGCCACCAGCTCGGTGGTGGGTGAGCACACCCAGCGAACACCAGGCGTTGTCAAGCCAGGAGATGTTTACATGGACAGCGCTGCAGGGGGTTGTGGGACGGAAGGGGAGGGGGTGGTACACACCCATCGGCCAAACACCCACCCCGGGAAACACCACGCAAACACCCATGATGTTCACATGGACAGCCGAGACAGCGAATGGCGGGGAAGCCCCACCCAACGCAGCAACGGGACAACATGGCTGACTGAGGCAAATGAAGCTGTGTCATGCAGCTCCGCCCCTGAACCACCAGACCCTGTGTGGGCGGGGTAGGAGGGAGCAGGGATGACAGGAGACACAAAGTGGCAGCCCCCGGCCAACCCCATGACAGAGGCCCAACAGCCAGGCGCCACGGACCCCCCCACAAACCAGAACCCACCTGCCGCCCATTCATCGCCAACAGTTACACAAGTGTAAACACAACCACACAGGGAAGGGCTGCATGGCCAAGGAGGTGGGGGGACCCCAGTGGGGGTGGGGCAGGAGGGGTGGGGGCCACAGGGGAGAAAGTCAGAGGCCTGAAGCAGCAGGGGACCCCAACACAAACACCCAGTCCCCCGGCAGAGCTCCCGCGCACACAATCCCAAGGCCCCCATAAGATGAGCTGGGAACGGCACACAGGCAGTCATGGCAGCAGGGACAGAAGCGCACAGCACAGCCGGCCTGGCAGGGAACAGCGGGGGGAGGACCCCAGAACACACCAACCGCCAGCAAAGCCGCTGCAGCTCTCCAAACAGCAACAATGGATGCGTGTGGGCAAAGGGGGGGACCACCACACAGGCAGGGAGGGGGCAAGCACTAGGACAACATCCAAGGGGATGGACCTCCAGCCCAAGGGACCACAGGGAAAGGGGGGCATCAAGACGGGGCCAGAGGGGGACATAAGGAAGGCAAGACAGTCAGCCGAGTGGCCACAACCCCCAGGACAGGGAACCCAGGGTCAACCCCAAAGGATCTGACTGAGCTGCAGCACAACCACCGGGCGGAGAGGGGAGCTCGAGATACCCAGTTCCTGCCAGTGAACCATAGCACAACCACCATAAGGTGCCCACACAATAGACCAGCTCAAAGGAAAAAAAGGACACACAACCGGAGAAGGGAGCAAAACTACTTTAATAAGGGGAAACAGAGTGGAACAGGGACAAGAGAGCTGGGGAGGCGGCACAGAGAGGGTAGGTGGGGTGGATCCCCACCCTCAATAGGGACACTGACCCCATACCCAGCTCCAGCGATCCACCTGGGTGGGGTCGAGCTGGTGCACCCTCTGTAGGAGGTGCAGTAGCAGCTGCAGAACCTCCTCCTGCTCCCTGGTCTGCTCTGCAATCATCGCCTGCACTAAGGGAGAGAGGGAGAGGGGTTGAGCCATTAGGACAATACAATATTTATTTTTTTTATTTTATTTATTTTATAAATTTTTACCCCGCCCCTCCTGCCACGCAGCTCGGGGCGGCTTCCATCATTAAAATACAATAATAAAGTACAATAAATACTTTAAATATTAACAGGGCTAGAAAACAACCAAACCACAAAACAAATAGGTAGGGGACTAAAACCTCCCTCCCCACCCTCCCTCCCGGAGGCCTGGGCAAACAGCCAGGTCTTACAGTTTCGCCGAAATGTTAAAAGGCTAGGAGCAGGCGAGCTTCCTCCGGAAGGGAGTTCCACAGCCGCGGTCCCACTACCGAGAATGCCCTCTCCATCGTGGACCCCACGGTAAAGCGCGGGGGCACGATGTCTCCTCCCCCAACACTACCCGTTGGCTCCTCCCCGAGAGGAATGAATGGAACCATTCAAGAACGGTCCCGCCCAGACCCCCCAGGTCACGCAGTCGTCTCAGCAGCAGCCCATGGTCCACGGTGTCAAAAGCGGCCGAGAGATCTAGCAGGATGAGAAATGTTGAACATCCTGCATCCATCTCCCGGCGGAGGTC
>QEPC01012741.1:3905540-3925956 GCA_003113815.1 Sphenodon punctatus
AGGCGAGAGATAACCATGGCATGAACAAGGATTTTGGCCGAGGAGATAGATAGAAAGGGGCGGATGCGGGCAATGTTGAGGAGGGCAAATCAGCAGGATTTGGCCACAGAGTCAATGTAAGGTTTAAAGGAGAGGTGCGTGTCAAAGATGAAGCCCAAGCTGCGGGCTTGGAGAACAGGACGGATGGTGACCCCATCAATGTAGATGGTCACTTTATTAGTGATGGGGTGAAAGGGGAGGTACAGGCAAACAGAGGCCAGTGAATGGGTGATTACGGGCCCGTGGGCGTTCCATGCAACTATCACTCTGGGCCATCGTTGTACCCACTCCAACAGGGATGGAGGCGCTCGTTAACGCAACAGGGATGGAGTCGGGGGTATACGGGAGCAGTGATGGGGTCCGGCAGATGGGGTAACCGACCAAAGGGACGCACAATACAGTGGGGAGGAGCCCACACAATAGACCAAAGGGGAGGCAAGGCACAGCACAGTCACGGAGAATACGTTACCATGGAGTGGGAGGTTGGGACGCCCAGCTCAGGGAGAGGCCGGAGGGTGCTCGAGAAACATCTGTCCCGGGACAAGACCCTCCCAGGTGAATAGGCCCCTGCAAAATCCCCAGCAACGCATATGCGCATCCACCATGAACTGGGGCAGGAAGTGGTTCTCCATGGCAACTGCAGCCCTAACATCTGGTAGGTTCAGCTCCGATCGCAGGGCGCCCAGCTCCAATGTGGTAGGGGTCCCGATCAGTAGCGGTCCATCAACGTTGAGGGTAGCGGGCCCAGCTCCTCAAGAAGGGCCTGGCAGTCCAATCGTGGACACGATATGCCACAGGCATGCAGTAGGATGCCGGTGTTGGTAGCAACAGGGGGACCCCTGGCCTGGAGGGCCAGTCCATACTCGGGTCAAGCAGCCACCAGGCGAACAGCAGTGATCTCCTGTTCAGTCCATGGCACAACAACAGCGGCTGGGTGCCTGCAAAGAGGTTGTTGCAGGAGGGTGAAGCTGAGCTCCCCGGCATGCCTCCAGCAAGCCGGACCCCTGAATGGATACATCACCCACATGTACCGTGATGGGAGATTGAATCTATCCGCAACTGACAGCGTCGCTCATCAGCAGCTGGACATCGCGGCTCTGCCACAGCGTTCCCAACAGCATGTTGGCACATGGTAACCCCTCCTCCCTGGCACCAACACCAGCCTCGGGGCCTGTTCTACACCCTGCCATTACCATGTCAAGGGCTGGCTGCTGGATTGCACGGGGGTTCAACAGAGAGCGGCTGTGAATGAGCGATGCACGAGGAGTTGCACAATGCTAGCCAGTGTGAGACCTTACACAGCTGATAGTGGGCCCTGTGAATCCCTGACCCATGCACCAGGCGGAAACATTCCAGCGCTACCGATGACAGATGACCAAGGCCATGGCTACCTCTAGCATGGAGCTAATGAGGCACTCCACGTAGCATATCTTGATTGTGCACAGCTGCACAATGCCATGGCCCACATCTCCCGATTCCTCACAGCGCTGCCAGTGGCAGCAACCCTCGCAGGACCGGGGGCCTCATCTGTGGAAGACATGTTACCCCATTGGGTTGTGTTGCTTGCCATTTCCATACCCTGTACCCCAAGTGGTGCATCTGTTTTGCCACAGGGAGTGTCTTTCCCCCTTCTGTGTCTGTCCCTGTGTAGGTTGGGACCGATACGGTTGGGTCCCCATATTTCCATCCTCTGTGTTGGACCGCAGTGGTGGCCCCATACGAGCGCGCCTTCATCTGGGGCTGTGTTCTCCCAGCACCTCATTGTGGGCATGTCTCATGATCCCTTCTCCCTTGTGACCCCACATCTAAAACCGTGTCTATTTTATTCTCTGTAAAGCGCCAGGTTCACTTCTGGTGCTATATATAAATGCTAATGCTAATAATAATAATAAATAATAGCTAGGTTCCCCTACGGTGGGTTCCCCCAGCCCTTCCCTGTCCTTCATGGTGGGTATATTACTCGAGGGGCTTCCTCTGTGGCCTGCCTGCTACCCCATTGCCCTGGCACCGCCCATGACCCTTCCCTTGTCCGTGGTGGCCTATCATTGTTGTCCTGTTGACCGGGTCTTGGGGGTGCCACTGGTTTCTCCTCGACCACCTCCTCCTCAGTGACCTTCTCCTCATGAACCTCCAGGCACCCTTGAGCTGTAACGGGAATGGTGATCCATCAGTTGATCCCTGCTACCCGGCTTAGGCTCCAGTCACTGTGGCTGGGGCCCTTCCCCACTGGGCCCTGGTTGTGTTCCTACCTGGATCGTATTCCTCCGCGTCCTGGGAGGTGTCCTGGGTGTCCGTCCGCTCCGAATGCTCCCCCTGTCCCCATGGCCTGTCGCCCTGTGGGTTTTGTGGTCGCATGCGGAGGGTGATGTTTGTGTGAGCGGTTTCCCGGGCCGCCTCCTCCCCCTGTGTGACGAGGCTGTCCCCTTCGCATCCTGACTGGCCTTGCCAGGGGCAGCATTCTCCCCTTGCTCTGGAGGGTCGGGCGGGGTGTGTGTTGTTAGCACCCTCTTTCTGCTCCTGGCGAAGGCGGTGCCGTATATGCGGGAGGCAACTATATCGCCATCCATGCAGAGGAACTGGTCCAGCTCATCATGGAATTCCATTGTACGCATGGCACGGCCAGACTTGAGATTGTTGTCCTTGATATACTTATATCCGGACCTCAAGTCCTTTGCCTGCTGCATGCACTGGGTGACATCCCTATTGTACCCCTGCTGCTGCATCTCCTGGGCAATAGCTTCATAGACCTGTCTGGTCTTGTAGCTGTGCACCAGGTTGTGCTGGACCTTTATGGCCCCCCACACGTGTATGAAGTCCCAGGTCTCCTGCCTCAACCAGGGCTCCCCCTTTTGGGTACCGCGTGGGGGGGCCGTCCAGCTTGGTGGCTTGGAGCCCGCCCGGTAGCTGTGGTGACAGTGGAGCTGGTCTTCTCCTGTTGGGGGTATTGCATGGGAGTTAGCATCTGTCCTGCAGCCCCCCTTTTGCTCCTCTTGGGGGATCCTTCCCCTCTCCCCCCGGGGGGCACCACCGGGTTACCTGATTGTCATGGAGGCCCTCCTTGACCATCTCCCTGGTGGTGCATTTCTCCTGTGTCTGGGTGCTCTCCTGGGGGGTGGGGGTGGGACGGTTAGCTGTCAGCTGCCCACCCTGTGATCCCTCAGGATGGTTTCTGGTATTGGCATGCGGGTCCCCCTCCCCAAGTTGTTGGGGTACCCTTACTCTTACCTCGCTGTCGGTTGCACTTGCACTCCCTGCCCCGTGGCTATGGTATAGTGGGGTGCTGTGGGTGGAACGGGCGCTGCGGTATGCCCTTGGCCCTGTGGCGGGACAAGTGTTCTGTGATTAGCCATATTTCCCTCCCCCCCCCCCCCGTGCTGTTGGGCCGGCCCCCCTCCCCATCCCTGGCCATCCCGGGGTCCCTTGCCTTACCGGGACCCATCCCGCACGTGTCATGGTGCTAGCTCCCTTCATCTTTTCTGATGCTTTCCTTCCAGACATTTTGGGAACCGGCGCACTGCTGTCATGTTTCAGTTCTCTTTTAAGAGCTCCCGGCTGGGTGGCCGGCATCTCCCCCGGTGGGCGTGTCTGCTTGGGGGCACCTGTGTGGCCTCTCTAGCCATCTCTCTGTGATATCAGTGGACCCATCCCCGTGGGTGTGGGTGTTTTGTTTTTTACACGGACGGGTGGGTGTTGAACACCCATCTCCACCCACAGAGTATGCTGGCTCCTTCCCGGCTGCTCTGTGGGTGTTAGTGGATGTTGGTGGGTGGGTCGTGAATGCGCACCTGCCCACTCATGGACGTTTACATGGACGCTCTCCCACCCATCCGATGGGTGTTTGTGGGTGGGTGACGTCTGTGTAAAAAGGGCCTTTGCAAGACCTGAATTAGGATGTAGAATAAACACTCCTGAAACTGGAACTTTGGTAGTCTCTAGTTCTGAGAAGAAGATTTCCAATGTTCTCTAATTCCCTTCACCCCCTTTAACAAAGCCAAATCACAGAAAAGGACTTGGACTTGTTGAGCAGAGGTTCGCAAACTGAGTCATGACCCAAAGCGGGGCCACACTATGGTGTTAACAGGCGTGACCGTATCCTTGCGGTAAACCATGCAAGGCACACACTTACAATGCACAAGGAGCTGACCTGACACACCTCCTCCCTCACACCTAGGCACCCTTCCTTTGTGCCCACGGACCATGATCCTCCCACTAGCTGGTACCTGGTTCTTTATCCCATCCTGCATTTTGCTCCACACCCGCAATGCGTGGTGGAACTGTTTTCTGCTGTACCATAGGTAGAAGAAAGGCCTTGCAAGATCTTAGGGACTCGTAACCCTGCCCACTCCCACCACACAAAGTACAAGTACTTTTTCACAGTGCTTTTTATTTGTCTAAAGTATGAGAAATAGCAAGTGGTGCTGAAAGTACACTGCATTGCATCTTGCTAGGGTGCCACAGTGGCTCTAAGCTCTATAGTGATATAAGTGCTGGGTTTAGCTATAGAGGGAGCGTGCTTGCCGTGTTGGTCCCCAAAATAGGTAGAAGAGACAAAATAGCATGGTGGCATCTTTTTATTGGACCAACTCCAGTTGGTGGAATTTTGCAAGCTTTCGGACCTCACCGAGTCCTTCATCAGGCAGGTCAGGAGTCAGAACTGCAGACTGAGCAAAGCAAGGTGGGCATATAAAGAGACTGGGGAATAATACATCATGGGAAGGTAAGGACAGAGTAGGGGTGGGGCAGTTACCCACCATGATGTATTGTTTCCCAGTCTCTTTATATACCTACCTTGCTTTGCTTTCCTCAGTCTGCAGTTCTGACTCCTGACCTACCTGACGAAGGACCCTGCGAGGTCCAAAAGCTTGCAAACCTCCACCGACTTGGGTTTAGTTATGTAAGCATGGTCCATCTGCATGGTGGTACCTGTGCTAAGCACCCATGCAGTGTTCATGTAGGGTAACTGTTACCATTGTAATATCCCTTTTTGTCTCCTCCGCCCCCCCTCCTGAGCTTGCAGCTTCCTCGCTGGAGGCATAAGTGGCATTTTCATTGCACATATGAGGTGTCGTTGGTGCTAGGGCCAATTGCTGTATGTGGAGCTTGACTTCTTCAAAATCACAGCAGAACCAGTTGGCATGCAGCAGATGGGACTTTATGCTGTATGGGAAATATGGTCTTAAATCCCTAAGTGCTACCTGAACATTCAGCAGCCTCCAGATCTCAAGGAGACTATCTGTCTCTTCCTCTGTCCATACCCGCAGCTCTGTTTCCCCTCTGCCAGTGTCACCATGGCCTTTCCCTGAGCTCTGAACTTGGGCACTTTCATACACACTGGGCTAGCTGCTCTAGCATCCCATCAAGATCATCAAGCAGGTGATAAGGCAGCAGGGTACCAGTGTGCATCACTAATTGCAAATCTGCCTGTTCCCACACATCCAACAGTGTTAGGGTCTCCCACCGCTCCCATGTTCTTCTACACCCATGTGTAGTAATGGTGTGCTCATAGTCTGGCTGTGCTGCTTCAGTCCAAGCTGAACCACATGTAGACAGCAGTCCTCCTTACAGACATCGAAGCTGGACAGCTGCATCAGTCAAGAAGTCATATGAAAGAATTCATTAAATGCATATGCTCTTGGGGAACTCTGGATGTCTGGCCTCCCCAACGTGACCATTAGTGCCAGACTTTCCATGGTGGTAACTATGTGCGCTTTCCCCACACTGTGGTTGGCGGGTGCATGGATCCCATGTAGCAGCCACACATTTGAGGAATTTGGCACCTAATGCACGTGCCCGTGAACACTCATTCTTGAAACGCTAATGTCATGTTTGTTAATATCCTATGCGTAGCTATGGGCACAGTCATAACTGGCATTACTTTGTATGGTTTTATTTTCCTGTCTGGGGTCACAGGGTTATATTTAGGTCTCAAAATATGGTCATGCAGAAAAGAAACCTGGGAATCATTCTTGTAGAGAGAGCTGGGGAAGCACCTCCTCTTGCATGTGCATGTGGGAAGTTTTCCAGGACCATAAGAGTGCAATTCCGGCCGGCCAATGGAGCGTCCACTTCTTGCGTGTCTCAGTGGTAGCACTGTTCATGCTTTTTGTTTTTCTTGGCATAGTGCTGTGGTACTGTTGAGTTTACTAAACTAGGGATGGGGAATCTTTTCTATCCCTGGGGCTACTTTGAAAATTAGTACAAACTCTGAGGGCCAGGGAGGAAGACGTGGGGCTGTTTAAGGGATGTGTTTTTAAAAAAAAAAAAAAAAAAAAAAAAGGGAGCATCCAGGTCATGGATCTATCTCCTATCTTTGTGTGCATGCCTTCATTTCTGCTCCCCTACCCTGAGCTCAGTTTTTCAGCGTTTGAGGGTAGGAACTAGATCTAAGGGCCGGATCCAAGAACTGGAAAGGAACCACACAAAGACTTGTCATGGGCTGTGTTTGGCTTCCAGGCCTGAGTTTACCCACCCTTGTACTAAACTCTTGCAACAACTTGACGAAAATCTCACTAAAACCCAAGTAAAGTGATATTCTACTGAAGCTCATTACTAATGTGATAGCATTATGCAGTTGTGGCCAACTATCTTACGTGCATGAAGAGAAATGTAAAAACATGTATAGTAGCACTAGTGGAACATACAGTAACTGAGGGCGCTTACACACAAGAAGGGAGGTGGGGGAATGTCCGTGAGCCACAATCACAGCAGGGGGAATAGCATGCAGCTCCGCTTGTGCACGTGGGGTTTTAAACATCATTAGCCCACTTTTGCTGGAATATCACTCTCAGATTACAGAGCTCAAAATCCAGCCCAGGGACTTTTAGACATTGCTTTAGAAAGTGATTAGAGCTCACGGAAGTACCCCCCATTTCCCCCCCCCCCCCATCTCATGTGCAAGGGCCCTTAGATGTTCTAGTCTTGATTATAATCAAGAATGGAAAAATCAGCAATTTAATGTGAATTTACATCTTGGATCTGCTCCCTGGACACATCCCCACTGACTTTGCTGGGAGCAGGACTGGGACTTATTTCATGTTTATATCAACAGTAGAAGAGGATCAGCATTGCTATATTTATAAGGAAGAACAATGTAACTTGAGTGACAATTTCCAAAATTATATTTCTGTGCACACTCATTTATCTGATTTTAAAACTTGTTTTTAGGGAAGTACCTATGAAGGATGCCAAAGAATATGCAGAGTCTATAGGTGCAATTGTTGTTGAAACCAGTGCGAAGAATGCTATTAACATTGAGGAACTTTTTCAAGGAATCAGTAAGTATATTTAAGGTTTTGCATATTGTTGCTTTCTGTTGGACCCTCTCTGAAACACATTGCATGTGAAATCTTTCTCCATTGAGATGAACATAAATTAGCCAGGAGCATGTATTCTGTTTATAAATTATAAGACTAAAATATCTTTGTTTAGACAGACTAAAAGGCACATAGTTTGGGCAAATGTTGTGCAAGTTTTTCCCCTCACAACTTTTTCAACACATTAAATGCTGACTGGTAATATACCCCCTATTCCATGCAAAACTGCTCTAGAGAAGGTACTATTCTACCAATTAATGGTTTTGTTACAAGGAAAAATATTTATGACGCACAAATTAGTACACCAAGTTAATGGTCATTTGTGACACAATCCACCAGTTAATTTTGAGAGATAATGTCAAAACCCATTTTGATTTACAAAAAATTCCACAAGTGCATCTAAATGTCAAAATCAAATACTCCAAGACGTATACATGCTAGTCACATCATCAAATCAAATCCTTATTAGAAGAAAGTAGCAGGCTGATGTCAAAGCACTATGCTGGTAGAAGTCTCATTGAAATGAATGCGGCTTACACATAAGAAGCACTTTGTGGAGTGAAGCCACTGTAAGTAGGAAGAAATGGAGTCGCTGGAGACTTTGACACCTGAAAGTGGGTAGGCAAATCTGACACAGAAAATGTGTCATTCCGTTTCAGCCAGTAGGTAAAGCTCCTACTGAATCTGACTCGGAACAGAGCAGCCAAAGCTGCATTTATCTGCTCTGGGGAGTTTTTGCTGTCTTCTATCATAAATATTATTTCACCTACCTCCTTGTGATTACATTACACTTGTCCTGATTACAGTGGGCACAGTCTGACTAAAGAGCTCACCAGTACTCATTGTTTAACAATAAGAATTTGCCTCTTCTTCCCGCCTCCATTACTACACAGTAGAAAAGTACACTTTAAGCCCAATCCACATCTTCTTTCTTACATGAGAGTCTTAATGAAAGTTTTTGTATTAAATATAACCCTTTGTGGCTTGAATTTTATTTTTTCCAGTGGATTTCTAGGTAACAGTTAGTGACTGCTTTGCATCCATAAAATCATGCCTTTCATTTAACTTCCTTTACTTGAGCTTTCTGGGAGTTAGACATACAACAGCTTCTGGCAATATACCAGTTGTTTAGTGTATTGAAATGGTATCCACAAACAGCAGAAAAGATGTAAATAGCTTGTAATAAGGATTACATGGAGTTTATACTGAGAGTTAATAATAATAATCTATTGAGTTGTAACCAAAGGTCAAAACTTGGAGAGCGAATAAAAATAAAAGCTTATAACATCCATTCATAGGAATTTACAAAGACAAACCACATGAGCCATTATAACAATAAAATCAATTAATAATAGATTTATGATAAGCATATCAAGACAAATTTACTCATTTAAAAGTAAAAATATGAAATAAAAACAAAATAACAACACAATGGAATACAGCACAAAAAGGAATAAAGTAGAAAACAAAAAACAAAAATAAACCAAGATGAAATAGTGGGGAATCACCATCGACAGAGTCCGTCCCTGCACTTCCAAAGCATCTTTGTACCTTTTAATCAAAGCAAGAGCCATTTTAGCAAAATTTCTAATGAAATCATCATCTTTAGTTGTAGCCAGAAAAATTTATAATTGTTGAGATGGGTCTTATTCTGTATCACTGGAATCAAAGATTTCTGGCGATACCCTTCGGTATGCAGATAATAGAATAATGAATGAAGCAGATCTTCGATTTTGAACAAGATTACAGCTGCACAATCTAAGGGCATACAGAAGCCCTTTCTGTCTCCCAGACAACACCCTGGAGGGGATCAAATCAAATCTAAGGAGGGTTAAAGCTCTTCTTAGGACAGAATTGTCCAAAATTGACAAATAAGGTTCCAACCCAGGAGCTTTTTAAAAAAGGTGATATAGAGGAACAGATTTTAAATTGGTAATTTTCCTTATGTCCGCTGAAATAGACATATCTGCCAGTTGTCCATGGATCCCAAATTTTATCTTAGAATTGGACATGTGCCCCATCATTCTCAGAAGTAGAATAAGTTTCTTATACCACTGAGACATAAGAGTAGAAGTTGTAAATTCAGTAAGGCAGAGATGAGGAAGCCCGTCTTCCGACATGCTCCTCACCTGCAACTAATAAGAAACCGGCCAAATCAAGTTTTACTACAACCAGCAAAACACCAGTTTCAAGTCTCACAAGACTCTTTGGTACTGTTAATATCGCACGTAAGAAACGATCTTGAAAGAACTCCAGTTTGTCCCTAAGAAAAGCTCCCCAAATTTCAGCACCATATAAGGCTTGCGGGCTAGCCTTCAAACCTAGAAGTCTCAAAGAGGAAGTTATAAGCTTGCCCCCATCTGTCCTCCAGAATTTAACAAGCCCCCGAATAGATTGGTCCATTTTTAATTTAATAAATTCTGCATGCTTTACCCATGATCCAGTAGCAGAAAAAGTCAATCCCAAATAGCGATAAAACTGTACCTGATCAAGTCTGGTATTATTAATTATATTTACGAGGGCTCTTAACCACAACAAGAACTTTAGTTTTTTGATAATTGATTTTTAAGTGATTGTTCTTGCAAAAAAACACCAGGGCTTCCAGGAGTCTCTTCAGCCCCAATCTAGCATTTGACACAAGAACCATATCATCAGCGTAGAGCAGAATTGAAAAGTGCCTGCTCTGCACTGCGATGGGGTAAAACACATCACCAGCAAATCACCAACAATCCCATTTATGAAGAAATTAAAGAGAAATGGGGCCAAGACACATCCTTGTTTCAGTCCGTTGGTGGCAGGTATATTGTCCGATAGGTGCCCTTTTGATGCAAGCTGGATTCTCACATGGTATTTGAATAAAGACAATGTACAAGAGAAATCAATCTTCTGTCCATATTAGTCCCAAATAGTTTGTTCCATAAAAGGTTCCTGCCTACGAGATCAAAGACAGATCTGAGATCTACAAAGGACAGGAAAAGAACCCCCCTTCTTCTCCTAACATATTTGTCTATTAAATGTGAAAGAGTGAAGAACTGGGAGTTTATACTGGGATTTTGGTGGGTTTCTATACTGTAGTATTTATTTGGTATGGAGATAGCAGCTTGTCTAACTGAATTTTAATGACTCAATAAGCCTCCCCAAATCTATTCTAATTATGCGACACACACACGCTGGTAATGTGGTAGATGCTTATTCATTTTCAGAATAAAAGAGAATCCTTTGCAAGAACAGGCAAAGCTGTACTCAACCCCAGTTTGTCTTGTTAAGTTTATATCATGCTTGTCACCACAGCACAAAGGAGCATTGTGTGCCAAAAATCAACACAAGTTGCACAAATCACACTCAGTAAGTGATGGGGTCCAAACCAACAACTCCCTGACAATTTCCAATGTGCCTCAGTGGAAACATGCATTGACAGAAAATGACCCAAAGAAAAACAAGCCAAATAAAATACAAAATAAGTACAGACCAGTGAAGAATAAATGGTACCTTAAATTAAGCTGTAAGCTATCGCTGTAAGGAGATCCTCTGGGAACTCAAGGTCCTTTGGACTGCCACTGGAATGCGTTCTTAAGGGTGAGGGCCTTCATCACAGAGAGAGCCTCAGCAGGGCTGGCCTTAGAATTTGGTGGTTCCCAAGGGAGAGATGGGGGGCTTGGAGTTCAGGGGGTCACTAGAGGCAGGTAGGGCTTATTTGAGTGGGGCAATTAGGGCCATGCAGGAAGTGCCTGGCCTTCGGAGCCACAGGGGCAGCTGCAATGGCCGGCCCAGCCACTGCCAAGGCCTGCTGCCACCGCTTCTAGGATAGGCAGTATCTGTGGGAGACGCTGTGCAATGCAGGGCCTGGGTGTGCCATCTGCCTCACCCTAAGGCCAGTTCTGATCTTCACTGCCACAAGTAAAAACTGATAGCAGGAGCACTTTATTCGATTTCAGCAGCTGCAACAGTGGATAATGTGAAGGGCAGTTTCTCAGGTAACCTGTTTGACTGACAAATGGCCCTATCTTGTGAAATACTGCTTTCTGGGAGATGTTGAACTCTACTGATACAGGTATTTAAAAAGTGGTACACAAAGAACGTTTTCAAAATTCCTCTGAGGATCCTTCCTGCTGGACAAGAAACTATCTGAGGACAGAGCCTTTCAAGTGGTAAATGCTCACGTGGTCATAAGTATACGAAGGCTTTGAATTCTTGATGTTTTGCAAATTACTCGTATTTAATTTTTTGTGCAACCCTTATATTGGTTTCTAAGAAACAGTGGCAGTAGGAGGAGCAAGACAAGAGCATAGTGAAAAGGTCTGAAGTGAATATTTAGCAATTATATACTTGACGTAATGTAGCAGAATTTTAAAAATATTCGTTTTGGCATTTTTGTATGCTTTTTTGCTCAAATGAACCAATGGAATATTTGATCCTACTGTTGATGCATTCGCCAAAGAAGCTTAATTCAAATCTCATATGGTACTTGAGGTTCAGCTTCACTCTGATTATTTGGTGCCTACTTGAAAGTGTATACGCTGCCTTATTGAGTTGGAACTTGCTCTGGTTCCATAGGAGTCTCCAGCACTTCTCGAGGACCCTGAACACCCTGTTCACGATGCAGCCGGTGTAACTCATCTTCTGGTTGAAGAGCGGCTGCTTCAGTGTGCATGCCATGGTGTAAGACTTCATTAGCCATGGTGTTAATGGATAGGCTGGGTCCCCTATGATGACTGGGGCCATGGGCACCCCTTCAGTGACCTGGGTGGTCCATGGCCCAGTCTTCCCCATGTACATTTGGGTGTAGAAGGGTGATTAGCAGAGAATTGGCATTGTAGCTCCACCAGGACACCCCTATGTCCATGTCCATGAACAGCCCCCGGTGGTCAATCACACCCTGCAGAACTACGGAGAAGAAACCCTTCTGGTTTAGGTAGTCATCCTGGCTATTTTGAAGACCTGTTATGGGGATAGATGTCCCATCTATTGCCCCAAACCAGTTAGGGAACCCAACGTGGGCGAACTCCTCCATGAACTCTGCTGGCTTTTGAAGCTGTATGTTCTTCTCCAGGAGGATGTCTACTAGGACCGTGCACACCTCGGCAAGGATGGTGGACACTGTGGAGGTGGCTACACGAAATTGATGGGCCATAGACAGGTAGGAATCTGGGGTTGCCAGTCTTCAAATAGCTATGGACACACATTTACCAATGTGTATCGGCTCCCTCATTACCGTGGTTTCCCTCTGGAGATGTGGCCGTAGGATCTCAGTGATATGGGACAGCAGGCTCTGCAGCATCTGGAAATGCTTCTTCCACTGTTCGTCCCCACAGGTGGACAGGATGGTTTCCCACCAGTCCTCGCTGCACTCCAGCACCCAGGACCTCTGCTCTGTGGGAACAGCCAGGCCCATGCCATCAAGGACAGCCACAGCGTCAGTACTAAGATACCTTGCTGCAGTCTCCTGCAATACTCTCTGGTACCTCAGGAGCGCCCCTCTCCAGAGCCACGTCGTGCATCTGCAGCACGCTGCACCCTGCACGGCAAGTCTGCAACCTACTTTGAGCATGGCTATCCAGTGTTTGAGGATGACCAAGAACTACCAACAGCAGCCTACGTGCAGCTTTTGGATGTACCTAGTAGCAGCCTCCGCACCCATGAGCATCTGCTCAAGAGCAGCAGCCCTAGTGGCCTCCGTCACTGTATGGCAAGCCTTGGAGGGGTTGGTTGCCAGAAGCGAGCAGGTGTTTTATATTTCTCCGGTCTGGGTGTGTGGCAGCTGTGAATGTCTTAGGCCGTTCAAAAAATTGACCCAGTCAAACGCAGCCGGAAAAGCATGCACGTTCCCTTTCCGGGCGCGTGATTGCTGGGAGTGTATCGTCTGATCCCGGCTCCCGGCATTTTTTCACAAGAAGCACGAGCGCGGCCGCGATCGTCTAAAAACGGCCTTCGGCATGTATATGCTAGGGTTCCACTCTGTGTCACTTGCATTCCCTTCCCCCTCCCTGTGTGCTGTGAGTGACTGCACTGCTGCTGTCTTTGCCCAAACGGTCGTCATGTGGAGCTTTGCAGCTGCCAATATGTGTCTGTGGGCATGGTGACTCACCCCGCCCACTGTTGTGTGTGCAGCCTCCATGTGCCCTAGGCCACACCCTGCCATGTGCTGCATAGTGCCCTGTAGAGTCCGTACACAGAGCCAGGGTGGCCAGCAGGAAGGGAGCTGGAAGTACATTCTGGTTCTGCTGCTTGTTGCCCATGTTAGGTGTTCTCTGGACCTTTTAGCTGACCCTGGTGCTGCAGTGCTCCATAGTTTGCACGTCTTGCGCATGGGGCCCACCTTTGCCCTGGATTGGTCAGCTCGCTATGTGGATGCAGGGTCACAGCTCCTACTTTAGGTCAAGGCCTGATAGCTGGGAGGCCCTACACGCACCCTTCCTTTGCGGTTTATCTGCCTGCCTGCCTCAGTACTAGCTGATTCACCATATCCCATGGTGCAGGACTGTGGACTTAGCCCTGGGGATAGAGGTGGTGGGGAGTGTGGGTGATAGTGTTTTGTGCACCAGCCCTGTGTATCCTGACACTATCCCAGTCTCTCTCTTCCCACCCAGTGGTGGAGACCTACCTGGGTCTGCTGCAGGACATATCCCGGAACCTAGCTGAGGCCGCAGCGGCCATGGTTGAGGTGAGCCAGGCACTCCAAATTTCTGGTAAGGCTCCCCCTGGGCACTGTACTGCTACCTACCCTGACCCCGATTCCTCCGGTTACCTTTCATAGAGGGAGCATGCCACATCAGAATCTTCTAGCAACCATTGCCCTGTCCACTGAATGGCTCAGGCTGGTGAGTGGTTTCCCCCTTCTCTGTGTATTCTGGCCACCCACTTCCCCTCTATAGGGGCCATTGGAATTCCTACCATGTTCCTTCCCTTCCATGGTCAGACTGTGTCCCCCCTCCTTGTCATGGTCTCTTCCTCCACCCCACCCCACCCGTCACCCCATAGTTTGGTTCTTAGGAGCCCATGTGGTACAGGG
The DNA here is from genome assembly GCA_003113815.1 of Sphenodon punctatus. NCBI lineage: Eukaryota > Metazoa > Chordata > Lepidosauria > Sphenodontia > Sphenodontidae > Sphenodon > Sphenodon punctatus. The sequence continues at coordinate 3,919,902 of QEPC01012741.1, forward strand.
CCCTTGCAGCCACGATGCCACTCCTGGTTCAGCTGCGGGGTTTGTGTGGTTTGAGGTGCTGAGGCATTCTCCTTGGCCCCCAATGGTGTGACCCCGTTGTCCATTTTCTCTGTTAGAAGATGAGGCTGGCTTTGGAGAGGGAGCGGGATGAGGAGCAGGAACTCCTTTCAAGATCCGCCACCAGATGGATGTGCTCTCTCATGCCCAGAGCATACAGTGGTGCCGGGGTTAGGGCTGCAGACTCTCCCACGCTGTTGAATGCCCTCCTGTTCCTGTTGAGATATTTTTATAGTTTTAAACCATTTTCAAGTTGCATTTTAATAGAGTTCAGTTATTCTTGTATCCTGTGCGGTCATTGTGCTTTGAATGGGGTGTGTGCTGCTCCTAGGTCAATGGGCAAGGGGATGGAGGGGGGACTGTGGTCATGAGATGGGGGCAACTGTGTTGTGTGCGCACCACCCCCGTATTTCCTGTCCTTACCCTGATAGTGTCACGGCCTGTCCCTGGGCCCGGGGGGCGGGGGTCAGTGATGGGGATTCATGCCTCCCGCCCCTTACGGATTATGCCAAGTTTGCTGCTTCGCTCACATGGCGACCGTCCCTGTCTAGTTGGCTCTGCGGGTGCAGCATTCCCTTGATACTGTACGCTGGCTCTGTTGTGTGTTTAGTTTGTGACCTTGGTGCTCTGTCCCATATATTGTCAGCAACGTTTGAGCAGCAGTTTGCCAGTACGATGCCAGGCTCCTGCTATATTTTATTTATTTATTTATATTTATAATAGCATTTGTATGCCACCTCCTCCTGCTACAAGCATCTCGAGGCGACTTAACAACCTTTATTTGAGCTACATGCTGAGAAGTAACTCGGTGAAAGTTATAATCAAATCAAAGAGAGCAACGTTAAAGTTGCTTTGAAGAAGGTACTGAAGAGGTAAACCGTTTAAAAAAAGAAAAAAACCCATATGTGTCAAATACATTATATAAACTAATTTAAGAAGCCAAATCAATCATGAGTGAAGTATGCTCAATATATTTTTAAATTTTTTTTAAACTCAACCCAAATGGTAAAATCCCCACAAATACAGCTGGAACAGGAAACGCACTGCAGACCACAACAGATGAAATATACCAGCTGTGGACAAGCAGTTATATTTAGCATTTTGTTCAGTGTAAACCTGCTGTTGCAGCACAACTCCCCAAGGCTATGATGAAAATATATGAGCTTACGGCCTGCATTCAGCACATTTGGTTTTCTGACGAAGCACTAGTTGTACGTGTACCTTTGCAGGGATGTCCACTCTTGTTTTGGCTCATTTGTAGGTTAGACCTTTCAGAAAAAGTCTTGCACAACCCCGAATCAAAACTTATTTTAAAACTAGCCAGCTGCGTATACGCAAGGTTAGTTATTATTGTTGGTCTTATTCTGCAAGAGCAGGATTGTTTCAATCCATATTTCCATGGATTGTTTTAGTCTTATATTTCTGTGAACATATTTTAGTTGCATCTTTTTTAGTTGCATCTCTGTTACTGCTTCTGTGCGAGTTGTTCACCTTATGTGCAGTAATGTATGTGTGTGAATATTTTTGAAACGCAGATGCAACATTGTCTACAACTGGGTATCAAATTCAGAAGCATTTCATAAAGAACCTGATGTGCAGTTTCATGAGGCCTCCTGAGCTTTGATGATTCTATTTTAAAAAGGAGTAAATAAAAATACTTTAAAACCTGATGAGTACCTCCTGGCAACAAAACTTAGAAAGAGTCCAATAGATCGAGATCTCTATTTAATTTTGGAAAAAGAGCATTTCCATCTGTTCTGGGTGTTTTGTGAATAGAGCATGTCGGAGCAGAACAAAGATGGGCTTTGATGGTGTTGGTCTTTTTTTTCTTTTAAAGATTCTGTTTCATACTTGATAGCCAAAGAAATTAATGGCCAGAACCTCAAAACTCTCCTCCAACGTAAGACTATAGCACTTTGAGAATTGGAGCTTTACTCGGATGTTTTTATTTTCAGAACAGATAGCAACAGTTTTAAGCTTTCACACTCCAGCAGCATTCTTAGTCCTAATTTTGGATGACACTCCCCTGCCTTAAGTATGTGGGAGTAGTTTATTCTGTAGACAATTAAATCCTTGATCTCTCTGCTGAGACTATATGCCTTTTTATTATCTGTGAATTAGATCCAGTTGTTTTTATAAGCTGTTGTTTGGACTTGAACTACTAATCAGAGGTGAAAGGTGAAATATCCCATTACTAATCTTCTGAATTTTATAAACAGATGAACAACTCGTACAGAAGCAGTAATGGAGAATTTTCTAGAAAACTGGCAAAAAGATTTTTAAGGGTTGACTAACTATCTTTTATTTTTCATATCAGCCAGATTTTGGACCCCATTCTTCCATATAGTAGAAAGATTATTTCCCCCCCCCCAACCCCCCAAATGTAAGTGTTGTCCCACATGCTTACTAGAGAGTTTGTTTATTGTTCACTACGGACTTGATGCTGATCTCATTACACTGGTTTTTATAGTGGCATAACTCAAATTACTTTTGCTTCATTACTCATAAAAACTTCGAATCAGATTCCAGGAGTTCCAAACATAGGCAATTGTCTTGATGGGATTAAAAGTAAAGTTTTACCTCAATAGTGTCTTCACCTATCAAAGTGTGACAGGAAGATATCTGGGAGACTTGCCTACCAAAACACCATAGATGCAAAAGGTTTGAAATTTTGTTGCATATTATTTATTAACAAAAAATAACTTTACATATAGCTACTCTAAATCATGTTTATTAGTCAATAGTATACAGCACTAACTAAATCCTGAGAGAACGACCTTTTTTGCATTTCCAATTTTTTGAAGTATTACTAGGAAAAAAATTAAGGTAAAGCCAATTCACATCTTGCAGGGCAATTCACCCACTAAAGTCAATGGCCCCGATCCCATGGTCTGCAGATCCCGCGTGGAGTTGCGCACATCCACATTGCCGACACATTGTGCCATGCACAAACTGCGCACATATGCCACACAGCTTGCACGCAAGGATCCACAGGCAAGGCACGCAAGGATCCACAGGATCGCGGCCAATGTGAGTTTTGCTATTGACTTCAGTGGATGGAGGGTTGTGCCACTGGTATAGCTATGGGTGAAAACAGAGCTGTACGTAACTCTGCTTTAACATTTCTTATGCATGTTGCAGGGCTGTATTGGCACCTGATGCAGCCGTGCAACATGCATAAGAAATGTTAAAGCAGTGTTAAAGCAGAGTTAAGGTGCATATCTGTTTTCACCCTATCTGCCATTCGAAGTTAGACAAAATAGCAGGCTGGCCTTGTAGAAACCTGCAGCTTCTGCTCCAAAGATAGCTCTGTATTCTTGGGCATGGTAACTGGAACACTGCAAAAGGCTCTTGAACTGATGAGTATTGTGAGGTTCCGCATGAAAAATGGCAACAAAAAACAAACAAAACTTAATGTGGGCTTCTAGGGTAGTCTTTAAACCCCTTCATGCATTTCCTTCTTTTCTTCTCTTCCAAATTTGCTGTTCAGATAACTAAACTTTAAGAGAATATTAGCTGTAAAGTGTATTATGGGAAATGAGTCTGTACATTCCAACATTCTTATGTGTATTAAATCTCCTAGCAAATTGGCAGGGCTTTAGTTCAGCTGAAACCAACCAACCACTTTGGAAACAGCAGGAACTTAATGTAGTTTTTTTTTCTCTTTCTACTTTTGGAGTGTTTTTAAGAACTAAAGTATCAGCTTTGGTTCCAGAAACTGGCTGTACTAATTTTTCATGGTTTTTTCTATTACTATTTTTTTGTGACGTTAAACGTGAAATCTAGCCCAAAAGACACAAGCAATGTAAAATAGTAATTTGACAACCACAAGCATAAGAGATGTAGCATACACCATGGTATATACACCATACACCAAAACGTCTATTCCTGTATAACAAACAAATAGCAAGAGGGATAACTGTGAATAAATACCTAGAATATTAAAAATCAAAGGAAGAGAGGAAATCTGGATTGTGACAGCCAACAAGACTGTAAAGTTCTCACAAGGACTGTGGGTGGAATTCAGGCTTTGTGGAAGTCAGTGGCAACACTTGTACTGATTTCAGTTGAGTCACAAATTCATCTTACGTTTTGCCTGCTCTCTGCTCTCATGTTATGTAGAAATGGTAAATCTGAATAAATTTTGTTATTTAAAGTAATTAATTAGGAGAAGCCAGGAAAAACAGAGGAAAACATGAAAAGATTGTTAGGGTGACATTTCTAGAGGCTTTCCGAGGTATACTGCAGTAGATAACTGTACTAAGTTTAATGTCTGATGATCAGTGAGACCCAAAAAGTCTCTGCGTCTCAAATCTAGATCCCCATTCTTACACATAAATCACTTCTGATATGCCTGCTTTGAAAAAGAGGGGAAATTACATTGGGGCATACTCAAATGTTGCTCATTTTCAGGAGATCAGTGAAACCAAAACCACAGTGGGACTGAATGGATATGCCGAGATTTGAAACAGCAGTACTTTGTCTAGTTGGTAGAACATCCTCCACCATTAAAGTCAATGGATGTTTTGCTATTGACTTTAATGGCAGAGAATTACACCCTGCATTGTCATTATAACTGCTCATTTAGCAGGCGTGCCAAGGGTCACGCAAGGCTCGCAAGCGTAAGTTGGGTGCTGAAGTGCCATGCTCAACACAAGTGGGTGCCATATGCTCCTCCTCTGCACAAGGGAATGTTGCCTGTTCCCACTTGAGTATGTGGTGTTACCCATCCCACCCCTGAGCCCAACTAGTGAGCACTTAAGTGTGGTCTAAGCACTTATAAGTATGCCCCAGGTACAGAGGGAAATTTTGTACTTCTATATTACAGGCAGCAGCCCAAAGACCATGGTAATGATGCCTCTCGCTGTATTAGAAAACTTTGTGTCCACTTTGGCATTCAACTTACGCATGCACAACCTCCTTGTGCACCTAGAAAATGAGGACTGCACCTTCCTTAAATTAAGTCTGAATTATTCGTAAACAATGTCAAAGAAATGTTAATAACCTCAAATCCTGATGTAAGAGTCAGAAACCTTGGCATAGCTTATTAGACAGCAAAACCATTCGGTGGAGAGACTTAGAGGCCAAATATGGCCCACAACTAGTTTTTATGGGGCCACTTTCCAATTCCCGGATCTGGAAAAAAGGTGCTATGGATCCAGTTCATACTCTCAAGCACTGAAAAACGGAGCTCAGGGTAAGGCAGCAGAGATGAAGGCATGTATACAAGGATGGGTGATTTCAGATGTTACACGGTCCCGATTCACCACAGTGGATTCCCAGTGGGGGTGAACTGAACCACCCCCACCCCCACCCCTGTGGTCACAAAAAGCCCTGAACAGACGTGACTGGACCGGGACCACGGCAGGGAATCGGGCCGCCGGATCACGCCCCGGGGCAGTGCAACAGATGTTACGCCAATCCCAGGCCGGGCCGTGGTCAAAGCACCCGGAAGGCGCCAGGGTGGCTCGTCCCGGCTGCTGCCGTGTGCCCTTTAAATCTCCCTCCCCGGCCTGTGGTGTTGCTCATTGCCTGGCAGCGATGCTGCGTGCTTTGTCCCCGGCTGGGAATCATTTTCTTTGCTTCCGGCTGGTGGTTGCCGTCCAGACGTTACTTTTTGTTGGTTCCCATCGGGAATCTCTTTGACCACGCTTTTGGAGATGGTCCGGGGGGGAGCTCCGGAAGCGTGGTTGATTTTGACCCCATGTGGGTATTGACCATGGTGAACATCTGGCGCCCACGAAACAGACGTTCCGGGCGCTTTGGCCCCGCCGCGCGATTGACCGTGGTTCACTGTGGTTGAGTGTGATCTCGTAACATCTGAAAATACCCTGTGTCACTCAAAGTCAGTATCACACAAGCACACAAGGCTTAGTTAAAATAATTTTATATTTGTAAAATCAAATTAAGTACAATGCTAGATTGATTCAAGAGTGCAAGTCAAATAAAAGAATATAAAGATAATGCAAAGCTACATCATATTATGAAATCCCTAAAC
>QEPC01012741.1:3927203-3939270 GCA_003113815.1 Sphenodon punctatus
GGTGTGCACCCACCCACCCTCCCCCCATTCCCCAGTCTCACACACCCTCCCCCCCAGACCCCCAGCCTCTGCTCTCCAAGTCCCCCCGCCACTCACCCCCCCCTTCCCAGTGTCTCCCCAGGCTGGGGGGCCTGAGATGGAATGGGGGGAGGGGGGTGCCCACCAAGTGCCACTGGGGAAGGGGGGGTGAGTGGTGGTGGTGGACTCGGGGAGCAGTGCCTCTCTGCTCCCCGACACCACCACCCCCGGCGCGTTTACTCACCGTCATCATCAGGTTGGGGACTGGTACCACTCCAGGCAGGCAGGCAGACTGTTCAATGGAGGTGTTCAGTGGTGAGATGGGCTGCCGCGCACATGCTGAGTCAGTTCAAGCATGTGCGCTGCAGCCCATCTCGCCGCCAGAGTGCCTCCACCGAATGCCCAGGTGAGGCTTTGCATTGAGCCCATAGCGGCGTACTTGGACTGAACGCTGAGCCGCCCGGCTCGCATTGAGCTTAAGTTTGTCCCTTCTGGGACTCCAGACTCCAGAAGGAGTCTAGGCAGAGGCGCTAGAGCGCTCACTGACTGAGCGCTCTCTGCCTCTGTCTTGCCGGCGGCTGAGACTGTGAAATTGACATCAGAACGCCGTGCTGTTCTGACTGCAGCAATCAGAGCAGCACGGCATTCTGATGTGCTGCCAGCAGCAGACAGAGTGCTCAGTCAGTGAGCGCTGTCAGTGTGTCACTAGGGGGACAGGGGAGAGTAGGGGCAGGGCACTGCCCCAGGTTCCCCCACGCTACAGCTGCCACTGCCCCAAGACATAGTGGGAGGTCCAATAATGACCCGCCTTCCTGGCTTCCCTGCATGGGTATGTGTGTGTGTCTACCGTCTGTCCACCACGGGCCGTGAGGGAATCAGACCCGCTGCAGCTTGTTTAGCTGCAGTCGCCGTGTCTCCTATGTAACAGTGTTAATGTTTTCTTTGCTAGCTCTTGTGCTGAAAACATTTTGTTCTGATGTATGTAGTTTCAATACAAATGAAATTATTTACTAATATCTAGATGTGTTCCTTGCCACATTGGAAATAATTTAATTTTGGATGAATCTATTTCAGGTCAACAGATTCCACCCTTGGAAACTCATGAAAATGGCAACAATGGAATGATCAAACTTGGGAAGCAGACCACACAGATGAACAGGCGGTGCTGTTGACCCAACCTGATGTTGTTTTCCCTTACTTGAAAAAATAAGATACCATTTGCTTTTTCATTGAGCAAAAGACTGTACCCTCTCAGTGGCATCGTACCTTCTCTTGAAAACAATAATTTTGATACTGTGTGCAGGTAACTGCAAGGAACGGGAGAAGAAAGTTTCCCTTTGAAAGGAAGTTGAAAAATCCAGGTGGAAATTCTTTCTTTCTAGCAGCATCCTGTCTAAATGATTGAGTTGGATTTGCTCCAATTATCTCTTTAAACAATGGCTCGCTCTCTCTTTATATATAAAAAATGGACCTTTCATGGTATTAAACTTTAGATTTGCTACAAAATTCTCTCCTCCTTTGTTGCAGCGGGATGTACGATGAGCTGCGTACTCCTTTGCCACCTTTTTTAGCCAAGAGCCTGCTTCTGTTGCTTTTTTATAGATACAGGCTATTTTATATGTGGATGATTTAGTCACATTTCAACAAATTGGGGGAAAGGAATGAAGCTGGTAACTAGAAAAACAAGACGTTTGGTGATTTTTTGACTGAAGGCCATTGTTTTTTCTATACAGCAAAAAAATGAGTTGTCATTGGATTAACAAGACATCTTAGCTGAATTAGAGCTGATGAGGGAGACCTGAAAATTGGAAACTACTATTCAAACTCTTGATGTTCTTATATGTAAACTGACTGGTCACAAATGTGACAACTATAGGTGTTAACACAAGGGCTGAAGCCCGCTGTACCCCAGAGCTGCTTCTTGCTCCTTCCCCCCTGCAGCTGCCTCATGTAGGCTCTGTGAGGACTCCAGCAGACAGACTGGCAGTTCCCCCAGCCACGATCTGCCTATGCGCCATCCTCCCTTTCCCCCACAATAGACTTGCGCACCATTTCCCCCCGCCCCCTCCAGAATTGTGGTTGCTCCTGCTACTGCTCTAGGCTGCGACTGCAACTCTGTGGTGGAGAATTCAACCTGCCCCTTGGCCCCTCATCAGATAGCAGGTAGCCCCGGGGCAATGCATTGCCTTGATTCGGGTCTGGTTACTATGCATGGCATGCTCCATCGTTCTGAGGATAACCCCATATGGGGATGCCCGGCCCAAACCAGGGCAAACATCTGGTGGCCATCTTTCACACGGGTGGGTAAATCTGGGACCAAGGGGGGGGGGGGGGGAAGACATTGTGAGGCCCTGTCGCGTGTGATAACACCCTATGGTATTCCTTATTATCAGAAAGATGTAGATCTATTAGAGGTGTCAAGAGAAGAGCAACATTTCATATGTTTTACATGAAATGAACTACACTAGGGGTGGGAAACCTTTTCCCTTTCAGGGGCCAGCCACTTTAAAAATTAGTACAAACTCCGAGGGCCACACAGAACTTGGGGACAGGGTTGCTTAAGGGTGCTCTCAGAAATAGGATCTGGACTGTCCTTTATCTGTGCCATGGATTTCTCCCCTATCCTTGTGTGTGCATGCCCTCTTTCTTGCTCCCTTATCCCAAGCTCAGTCTTTCTGTGCTTGGGGTTAGGAACTGCATCCAATGCCAAATCCAGGAAGTTAATAGGGGCCAAATAAAAACTAGTCATGGGTCACATTTGCTCCTCAGGGCTGAGGTTCCCCACCCGTGCATTACACTAGGCTTTTATGCCATGGGGCTAAAGTTAATCCAGGTTTACAGAGTCTGAATTAGGAAACTATTTGTATTAGTATGTTCTGTGTTCTTGACTAAATGTTAACTGTGAGGTAAAACTGCAAAGATCTACATACACCAAATGAATATAAACACCACGGAGGAAGAATTGTAAGTACACAGAGTTCTCTCTTCTAAACAGAATCTGTGTCCCATTGTATTTGGTTTGCAACTACTCCTTTCATTTATAGGTGTTTGACCTTTTAGCACATTTATTATACAGTAGTTGAGGATTTATTGGGAAAATTACAAAACTATAAGCCTGGCTACTCCTAGGATTTCCTGCATATACCGGTATGGCCACAGTTCTTTCTGCCAAAAGAGCTATCCCATATCTTTTCTTTCCAGGATGAAGTCACTTCTGCTACTATCAATCAGTGTTTCAATCCAGGGTTCTAATAAGATCAACAGAAAAATGCTGCTACAGTAGTAAAGGAGTTCAATGGAACTTGGGGCAATGAGCAGAATTATTAAAAGAAAAGTTTAGATTTAAGATTAGGCAATCTTGTTAGCAGTGAATAGCCTCCAAAAGGAAGAGGTTTGGAAGAACCATTGAGACATTTAAAATGAACTTTAGAAAGTATAGCATAGGAAACAATCCAGCATTGCCAGAGATATTAGCGAGATGACCTAATACTGTGCCTTTTCCAACACTAACTTTTATGATTTCACAATTGATAGAGGTGAATTATGCATTTGTTCTCCACTAAATTAAAAGAGATGCTGAAGCAGACAAAGGCATATAAATTAGAAAAACAAACACAACCCCCCCCCCCCCCCCCCAATTAATCTAACATGTTCATAATTGTTTGGCCTTTTAGCACATTTATTATCGAGTTGTTGAGGATTTACTGGAAACTAATCTCAAGAGGGCAGTATATAATTCCCACTAAGGCCAGATTGCAACCTATATCAATAGGTTTCATGTAGCTGGACCTACATGTTTATTCAAAAAGAAAATGACTTTTACCGTCTTGTTGAGTGTGTGTTGTGGTGAGAGGACTAATTTCTTATTCTTTATAACAATAGCATTTATTTGGCTAAAGAAATAGTGAACTGAGCAACAACAAAGAATAGTATTAAGGAACCAATGTCCATTTCACAACAGGAAGCTTAGTTCTTGCTGTGTAGAAGGCAGCAGAAAACGTCTACACCTAGCAACAGGAAAACAAAGCAAAGCTACCAGCATGTATTCCATTTTTGTAAATGGAGTTAATCGATTTCATGCTATACATGTTGTATAAGCCACGTGTAAACTGATTCATAAGTTGCTTTCATAAACGTAGTTGTCACCAACTTTTTTCACATGACATCTCAAAACCTATTAAAATCTGCTTGAGATGACTGTATGCTACTTTGGGCAATTCATCAGTTGCCTTGTAGTTTCTAATTTAAATGCAACTGGCAGTAGATGCCAATCTCTATGGCGGGTATTTTGCTTTATCCTAAGTAACCAACTTTCACAGCTAACTTCAAGTTTTATGTGGACCAGACGTGTATGTTAGGGTTTCTGTTAAATAATTATACTGACCGTGTTCAGGCTCTTACCAAAAAAATATAACCAGTATTTACAAAATAGATTTACATTATGTATATTTGATGTTCCAGTAGAATAAAGGCTTAGGTTAGTGGTTACGGAAATGTTTACATGTGAGAAGTCATCTCGGGTAAAAGCAGATGCATGGGAAACAAGGTGGTCCTTGGCCTACCGGGGTGCAGCCACCCACCCCCCCAGGTCAGTGGGTGGCACGGAACAGATGTACCTATGACCCCCCTGGTGATCAGAGAACTATCCCACTGCCCCCACGTCCTGGGTGGGCAGTGGAATGCAACAAACGTGCAGGAAGCTGGCCCCACCCAGCTCCAAGTGCTCTGCCTGCATGTCAGACAGCTATGGCACACAGCCATGGTAGCCCCCACCTCATGGCAGCGATAGGCAGGGCCAAACAGACACATGGGCCCGCATTGGCCTACGTTGGCCAGCATGGGCAGCCCTTGGCCTGGGATGGTCTCCCAAGATCTTCCAGAGGATGTATTTCAGCCCAGCTGCCCTGGGGTGTATACGGCCCAGCATCTGGCAGCACAGGAACAACAAGCGGGTGACTCGCAGGCCAGTGTGGGCCATCATATTGTCTGTTTTCACCCTTTGAGACTTACTGTAAATATAATTCTTTGACTGCCCCCCCCAGACAGCAAAACACATACACAAAAGGGCTAATCCAAGTTTTGCGTACGCACACCTGACGCATGCATGTTGCGCACATGCAGTGCCTGTGCCACCTGAACTTGGTATGTGCATTGAATACTCTGAGAGTGCAATGCACACAACACGTTGCATGTGTGCTACGTGCGTGCACACACCAAGCATGCTGGCCTTGGATCAGCTCCAAATAATATGAAATATCAATCCTATTGCAATTTTGTCCACAGATGGCATCTATTTGGGGTTCTCCCAAACGCTCTAGCTTATGTCATTCTTTTCTTGTTCCGTCAACTTTTTGGTCAGTAGGATTTTGATGGAGTAAAATGCTAGAATCTGACCAGTATCTGGAGTGTTGGCCCAGTATTTGAACTGTAGAAGGAGACGTCATCACAAATGAGTGAATAGGCTGTTGCAAAATGCACTATAGCAATGGTTTCCTTTGGGCATCATAGTCGTCTCCATCTGTTCCTTGCAACAAGTATTTTCTTTCTCCTCTTTTTTTTTTTTTTTAGTTTTTACAATTGGTTTACTATGTCCTTTTGAAATGAAGTTGTAGCTTGTTTTAGAAGCATATATTTGCAGTAAGAGTATTTGCAAATCATCACTTCAATTGTCTGTTATCTTTTCCTGTTGTAAAACTATCACTTTTTCTGAATACTCAAAATAAACCCTACAGAATAGTAAGATGGACTTGGAGCCCTAACACTCGGTGACAACCGTAAGCCTCGCCAGTTAATGTAGTATAACTACCAGGCAAAGATATCTACAGGTGGTATGATTGAATTAGAATACACTATTTCTGTGTTGGTCAGCTAACGTTGGATTTGTACTGGATTAGTTTAGCCAGGAAAAGCCAGTCTCGAGGCTAAACTGTAACCTGCAATTCCAGTATATTACATACACCATGACTCCAGACTTGTGCCATCCAGTTAAGCTGATATGCCATGAACTAGTTGCTTTTTTGTTTTAAGTATTAGGGAACTAGTTACTATATATGCTGTGTTTGTGAATATATAAAAATATTGTCTTATATTTTGCTTTATTATTCTGTCACATGCTATTTCCACTGGCTAAGTCTGGTTCACATATACTGAATATTGTATACAGTAAGTATTTAATTAGTGATCATTCATGTCACCTTTGTACTTCAAGACTGGTGACAGAAGGTATAAGAGGATGATATATATAGGCACGTTGTTGACTAGCCATTTTGAAATCTAAAAATGGCATATTGATATTGAATACGAGATTACCATGCAGACTGAAGAATCTGAAGTGTAAGTGTGGAACAAGGGGGGAAACCACCCCACAAAAAACAGGATTACCCAGTTCAGGGTTTGTTTGTTTTTCATGGTACAAAGGAAGGTCAGTCTGAAGTGCTGGAACCTAATAAAAAGTCTGTAGTGCTTTTTAAACGGAAATAATTGTCTGTTGTTGTTTCCTCATTTGTGATTACTTTTCTGGGCACATGGTAATTGGTGTGAGTAGACAGCTTGTACATGAGCACACTCTGGATCATATTTGGACATTTTTAGTATTTTGATTATATATGTTACTCTCTTACCTTTAACTATTTAAACCAGATCCAGTGATGAAATGATTGTAATGTGTGTGTATCATTTGATTTTGTTTATGTGAGGGCTCTGAATGGGCTGGACCCACTTGCTGTATGTATGGGAGGCTGCAATCTGTTAATACTTTATCTTCTGTTTTTCACATTTAGTTGTATCCTATCAAATAAGATTTTTGTCTACAGGAAACTAGTTCTTGTTTTTTTTATTTAATCTACAATTATTGATACTAATAAATATTTTAAATATTGGTGTTTCTCACTGATCTTTGGTGCAGTAGACTTCAGTTGAGGTTTTCAAAGGTAATGAAACTAAAATAAATTTTTCGGCACTGTTTCTGCTAGATGGTCTTCACCTTTTTTTTAGTAAAACAAACGAAAACAGCTAGAAGGCCAAAGTCCACTTAGAACATGATTTCCAGTAAAAATGGTAGAAAAAGCACTTCAACATTTCCTTACACCTTGAACAGGAAATAACTTGAGTATCTCTGCTGGCTATTTGCTATTTACACTGTTTATTTATTTATTTATTATTAATTTATTTAAAGTTTATATCCCGCCCCTCCTGCCCACAGGGCAGCCCGGGGCGGCGAAGAGCACTCAATAAAACAATATAAAAATTTTAAAACAATTAAAAAATACAATATGTGGGGGAAAACCCCACCCCCACCCCTCGCCAAAAGCCTGACGGAATAGCCAGGTCTTACATACACGCCGAAACAGCAGGAGAGTGGGAGCCAGCCGAGCCTCCTCCGGGAGCAAATTCCACAGCACAGGGGCTGAAAAAGATCTAACATTGGTGGCCGGCCACCCACCTCACCCGGGGAACCTCCAAAAAGGCTCCCACGGACTATCTCAAGGGTCGCACGGGCACAGGGGGAGTGAGGCGGTCCCGCAGATAAGTAGGGCCCAGGCCGTGAAAGGCTTTAAAGGTTAAAACCAGCACCTTGAACCTGGCCCGGTGCTTTATAGGCAGCCAGTGCAGAGCCCAGAGCACTGGTGTCATGCGCTCCCTGCGACCTGCCCCCGTCAGGAGATGGGCCGCGCCATTCTGCACCAGCTGCAGCCTCCAGACCAGCTTCTCGGGCAGCCCCACGTTTAATTTAATGTATTTTATTCTGTCCCCACAGTCCCATTCTCAGACTGCCATTTTTAAGTTTCAGATTTTAACAAGTCATTAAGATACATGATGCTTGTTATACCTCTCGGAGCTACTTTTCCAGCTGTAACCTCGGTCGTTTTTACACGGCACCGTGGGGTGGGGGGAGTGCGTGGGCGTGCCAGTGCATATGGGGTGGGTGGGTGGGGCATGCACATGGCCACACACACATCACCACTCCTCCCCCACTCATTCCCATGCATGGAGCAACCTCCGTTTTCCCTGGTTGCTCCGCGTGTGGGGATGAGTGGGGGTGAGCAGAGATGCGTGTTAGGCAGGAACGTGCACGCATCCTCACTCACTGCGCGTGCCCAGGCCGCATCCTTCACACAGATTTCTGTGTGTTCACGAGTGAGTGTCTGTCATGTAAAAACATTGCTGCATTCATTTATACCCTATTCATGTTCTCAAAGTTTATGGGAACACATCTTTAGAAAAATTAAGCTGTGAGCCTGGAGCAGAGCCATCCTTAGAATTTGTGGGGTCCAAGATGAAGATAAAATGCAGGTTCCCTGGTGACGCCTTTCCTTGGGTGGGGGTGGGGGCTCCACAAGGCCTTAAAAGTGGTCGTGTTTTGGCCTCTTCACTCTACCCTAGTGAAATCAGGGTCACTGCCGGGGGGGGGGGGCAGAAAGAGTGAGGCCTTGGCAGTTGCTCTAGGTTATCCTGTGGTAAGGCTGTCCCTTGGCTGGAGCATAATTCTGCTGGAAGGAAAGGGTCAAATTTCACAATTGCAAAGTTATGAAATCCACAAACGGCATAATCCTCACCTAGGTACACAGGTGTTTTTTTATTTGTGTGCTGAAGTGCCATGCTAGACTTAATGAGGATTTGGCACCCACTTCACAGTGAGGCATTATTATGCAGCGGATGAAAAAAGGAGGTAGAGCTGGGTGTCATCAGCATACTAATGGCACCTCCCTACAAACCTCCGAATGATCTTGTCCAGCAGCTTCAGATACACATTGTATGAGTGGGGAGACAAGATAGAACCCGGCGGGACACCACAAGGGAGGCTCTGAGAGAACAACGAGTGATCGCCCATCACCACCCGCTGGGACTTCCCCGACAGGAATGAACGGAACCACTCAACCGCAGTTATAAGGGTGTCCAACAACCTACTCTCCTAAAGGGAGATGTTGACAACCCCAGCCAGCAACAACCTCGTCTCTCAACGCCCAAGGGGCTTACATAACCAGAGTCAGCAGCCTTCTGCCTTTAATGGAGTGCAGAGCCTACCTCTGTACTGGGGTATAGTTACCAGTGGTCAGGCTGCACTTAAATGTTGACTACACAGAAGAGCTGTACTGGGCTCTGGTGAGGGCTAAGCTGCAGGTACAAGTGAGAGCGGGCAATGGACTACGGGTGAAAACAGACATAACCCTGTCTCTGCTTTAACACCGCTTTAAGATTTCTTATGTATGTTGCATACATACTCTGCAGCCCTGCAACATGCATAAGAAATCTTAAAGCGGTGTTAAAGTGAAGTTATTATTATTTATTATTAACAAACACTTATATAGTGCCAGCAGTGTACCTGGCACTTTACAAAGTAATAAAATAGACACGGTCCCTGCCCCTAGGGCTTACAACCTGAGAGACAGGAGCTGGGGGACATAAGTTAACATTAGGTCTGTTTTCACCCAATGTCTCTCACTGTAAATCTACCATGGCACTTTAGTACACAACTTACATGTCACAACTCCCTTGGGGGCATGAACAAATAAGGGCTGGTCCCAATGTGAAATGATACACACAGCCATGAACAGAATAAAATAGCACATTTCACCCAATCCTCCAGATATTCTGAAAAATTAGTGCAAAGATTATTACAATACAAAAGAGAATAATTAATCCAGTGAAGAATGTAAATCTTGAGTATGCCCGATACTTTAGAAACACAGAAGGATGAGTTTCCTGACCTAAAAACCTTACAAACACATTTGATATGTACCTATTCCATGGCTGGAGATTTTGGCACAAAAGAAGCCGAAAATGACACCCATAAACACAAATCTTCCAAGGTTTTTCACAAGACTTGCTTAGGTCATCTGGATACTCCAATGCTAGGGAACCTCAGGCTTGGGGGCCCAAGTGTGTCCCATGGCTAGTTTTATTTTGGTCCCTAAATCCAGTTCCTGCCTCCAAGCACTGGAAGAATGAGCTCAGCGGGGAGGGAGTCAGAGATTTTAAAATATATTTATTTAGATTTTTTAATCTCATTTTATCCCTTTGGCTCAGGGTAGCTTACAATTCTTTAACTTATTAACTGTAAAATTAACAACTAACTCAACTCTTAAGCCTCACGATAATCCTGTGAGGTAGGTTAGGCTGAGAGATCTGTGACTGGCCCAAGGCCACGCAGTGTGGTGTAGTGGTTAAGAGTACAGTCCTCGAACCAGGAGGTAGGGGGAGGCCCCCAGTTCAAGTGTCGCCTTAGTCATGAACTCAGTGGGTGACTTGGGCCCGTCACAGATCTCGGTTTTACATGAGCGCTGCTGCGGGGTGTGTTTGTCCATGATCGGGGCGGGGGCAGGGATGCTGTGTGTGGTGGAGTGCTTTACATGAGTGGCCCCATGCATGGCCACTCCATCCACACAACGCCCACCGCGTTCCTGAATGGGGCACTCCAGATTTTCCCAGAGTGCCCCGTGCATGGAGGGTGACATGCATTGAAATTCATCCCATAAAACGACAAGATGGGGCTTCAACTGTCTCTGGTTCACCCACTGTTAGAAGTGCAGCATCGAAACTGTGGTGGTTTTGAGTGACTTTATCCGCAAAAAAGTCTACAAATAAGTCACAGTAAGCATTCGATAACTCTGAATCCAGGCAGAGGGAGGCCAGACTGACCAGCTTCCGAATCACTCAGAAAAGCTCAGCCAGATGAGACTTAGCGGATGCAATGAGGGTAGCAAAGAAAGTCTGTTTTGCTGCCCACACTGGCACGGCATAGGTACGTAACCAAACTCTATGTCGCAATCAATCAACTTCAGTATGAGATTGATGCCATCACCGCTCTAATAGCCGCCCTTCTCGCTTCATCCTCTGCAGCTCCTCTGTATACCACAGGGACCTGCATTGTCAGCGATATGGGAGTGGACACCTGGGAGCCCAAATTCCAAAAGGTCACAAGACCATCGAGTGAATGGTCATCAAAATTAGAGGGAATATCCCCCAAAGCATTCCGGAACCTCTCCGGTTTCATAAGTGTCTGGGGGCAAGCCAACCAAACTGGCTCTGCACCCTCCCAGGGACCTACATGCACCAGGATACTGGCCTGGAGGAGATAATGATCCGTCCATGACAAGGGCACTGTTGACACCTTCCCCACTAATGGATCTCCTGCCTCAAGGCCCGTGCAAAAAAACATGTCCAGGGTATGTCCTCCAACATGAATGGAGCCGACCACTAACTGAGACAGGCCCATGGTTGCTATGGCGGTCATGAACTCATGCTCTACCCCTCCAAGACTGGTGTCAGCGTGAATGTTGAAATCTCATAGGGCAATTGTCCTGGGCTATCGCAGACCACCTCTGACACCAGTTATTTATTTAAATAAATAAATTACAGAATTCTGTTTTTTAGTTAAATACTGGAAAATTTTGTTTGCTCTGTGTGTGGTTAATAGTTGAGATTTCATACTTCAGAAATGAAGTACTAGTACTCTGATTTCCTTTGCCAGGGAATGCCATTCTATACACAGCTGTGATCTCTTAAGGACCCTCCAGGGATCATGAGAATAAGTCTGATGAAAAACTGAGATCTTCTCACCCTGCTCATTCTTATCTGTTAAAGTGCTTACTAGACTACCCACCAAGTTTGTGAAATGTGTACTTCCCTAGCAGTAAAACAGGAAGCTCCGCTTCAGGCAGCTTTTTTTCCTTGGTTGTGTTTTAAATAAAGCTGCAGAGCAATCTTCTTAAAAGCCTTAAGGCATTTGGCTACAAGCCATTGTATATAAATATACCTCTAATGCTTAAAGTGAGTTTCTAAGTACTCCATTTTAACAGGGCATATTACATGATTCTTGAACTTTCCGAAGTTCTGCATTTGATTAGGTCAGACTTCAACTTTTAGATCAGTGATGATTTGGGCTGCAACTAATTACTTATTAGATAAACAAAAAATCTACGGTTTTACAAACTTAGTTAAGGCAGATTCATACCAAGCAAACTTTAACAAACCTAGAAATTGTGTGTTAAGGCTCCCGCCTTAACTTCCACACCATGTAAGCAGTAAAGATGTTGTATGGCTTCGCATA
>QEPC01012741.1:3962518-3973785 GCA_003113815.1 Sphenodon punctatus
TAGGGCCGCGGCTGTGGAACTCCCTTCCGGAGGAAGCTCGCCTGGCCCCAAGCCTTTTGACATTTCGGCGGAACTGTAAGACCTGGCTGTTTGCCCAGGCCTTTGGGAGGGAGGGTGGGGGGGGGGATTTTAATCCCCCGCCCATGTATTTATTTATTACTGTCTTTTAGCCCTGTTTTATTGATGTATTTTATATTTATATTTTAATTGATTTTAATTGTTTTTTTATTGTTGTTAGCCGCCCCGAGCTGCATTGCAGGAGGGGGCGGGATAAAAATCTATAAAATAAAATAAAATAAATAAATAAAAAACCCCAGCTGCAGCACAGGATGGGGGGGCAGGTGGCTGGGGCACCTAACCAACCACTACTATGTACCCCAACAGGGCAACCCGATGGGTCCCAGAAAGCCTGCCCCATGCCCCTGGCACAGCGGATGAGGGAGCACTGTGCACCGTAGGGAGGAGCAGGTGGAGGACATAGTCTGCACCACCACCGAGCAGGGCGAGCGAATGATAGCGGCCATCGACCGCATGGAGGCGGTCACCGACAGGGCTGTGCAGCAAGCGGAGGCCAGGGACAGGAGGCTGCAGGCGGAGGTGCGACTGGAATGGAGGCGGGAGTGCCGGGAGCACAGCAGGCAGGTGGAGGTGTTCGGGTGGCTGGAACAGGTCATTGACCAGATGGGGAGGGAGCACTCTGCCAAGATGGACTGGTTCCAGGACATTGGCACCTCGCTGCTGCTGCATGCAGGCACCATGAGCGCCTACGTGATGACTGCCACCCCACCAGGCAACCTGCCTGCCCCAGCCCCGATGCTGGGCACCTCGGCGCCCCCACCGCCTCTGCTACTGCCCCAGTCACCAGCCCCGGGTCTACCCTCCCTCCCACCACCGCCTGCTCCTCAGGACACCGAGGCATCCCAGGATACCATCGGGGACATGGACAGCGGGGGGGAGGGGAGCTCCCAGAGCTCCATGGCGGCCACAGGGCAGCCGAGAGGGAGGTCCCGGTGATGTGGGGGAAGGGTGGGAAAGGTGGTATGGGGACGAGTGGCCTGAGGGGGGAGGAGGATATGGCACTGGGAGGTGGGTGGTGGTGATGGGACCTGTAGGAGGTATGCACAATAAATGCATAGGCACCACAGTCGCAGCAGTTGTTATGTTCATGGGCCCGGGGTGGTCATCTAGGGGTGCATCCAGGGTGCTGGTGAGGGCCCCAGGGTGGTGGCGATGGTGGTGTGCGGCCTCCCAGCTGATCCACCTCGCCAGGGCTGCACGGATGCGCTTTGTGTACCAGTACTCCCACGGGTTCTCAGTGTTCACATAGAGAGGCACGGGGCCGGGAGGGTGTCGGGGCTTGGGCTAGTCGAGGGCAGCCCCATCAGTCTCACACATGTTGTGCAGCACACAGCAGGCTCCGATCACCAGGGCCGAGGTCTCCACCATGTAGTCCAGTTGACCCACAAGGCTCCTCCAGTGCTTCTTGAGGGCCCCGAAGGCCCTCTTGACCACGGTTCTGCTTGCACACAGGTGGATATTGTACAGTGCCTCCACAGGGTTCCTGGTGACCGGGTATGCCTTCATCAGCCACCGGGTGAGTGGATAGGCTGGGTCCCCCAGGATGCAGGGGGGCATCAGCACCTCCTTGATCTGGGTCATCCCCATGTCTGCGAAGTCCCCGCGGTACATCCGGACATAGAAGGGAAAGATGGTCATGATCCGGGCATCATTGCTGTGCCCAGAGTGGCCTGTGAAAATGTCTATGAACCACCACCCCTGGTGGTCCATGACCACCTGCAGATGCAGGGAGTAGTACCTGTGTCGGTTGACATATTCCGCGGTCTCCCCATTGGATGGGCGGAGGATCTCAATGTGCGTGCCGTCCATGGTGTCCATGCAGTTGGGGAGTCCGAAACCCATGAATCCGGCCATCACGGCCTCCTGGTCCACCAGCTGGATCGCTCGGTCCAGGAGCATGCCCTCCACCACCTCGCAGATGTCTCGCAGGATCCCGGCGACGGTGCTCACCCTGACGCCGAAGTGCTGTGAGATGGACCGGCAGGAGTTGGGCGTTGCTAGGACCTAGACCCCGTTGGCCACCCACTGGACCATGGGAATGGGGACCCGCATGGGGATATGCTGCTGCTCCAGCCAGGGCATTAACAGCCCCGCGAGTTGCAGGAGGATGCGCCTGTCCATCCGCATTCCTGCTGTCATCACCTCCCACCTCTCTGTGTTGGCTGCCTGTTGTCCTCACCGCCCTGATCTGTGTGTAGGCTGTCTTGTATGTGTGCTCGGTTCCAGAAGCTGGGCTGGGTCTGCACCCCACGCCTTGCTTGTTAGCCGTGCAATGTTGCGGCCTTATCGCGTGGCCTTGGAGCTCCCCTGCATCCCCCCCTCCGTCCCTCCAGGGATCATGGGGCCCTCTTTCCTTGCAGTCAGTATCAGGTGCGTGCTGGACCATGGCTGGCGGTGCTTCCCCAGGGCTCCCAAGCCCCACCACCCCTGGCGCCCCCCATAGTGGAACCTTTCGCGAGACCATGGCTCTGTGTCACCTGTGGCATTCCTTGGCCGTGCAATTGATCCTGAGTTGCCCGGACAGCCTCACAGGTGCCTATGCGAGTCTGAGCTCTGGCCTGCGCTACTTTGGCTATGAGGTGACCACCTGCGATTGCTATCTGCATGTGGAGATGCTGGGCCTGTGTCCCTTTCCCGATGGGTGCATCCCGGAGATGAGGTCTCGCATGTGGGCTGGTTGGCGGTGGAGACCATGTCTGCTCTGTGTGCAGCCTGGCTGCCTACATGGCCTGCCTGGCGGAAGGGGCCCCTGCCCTGGCCATGTCCTTCTTTGGCTGTGTTCATGGCGCTCGTGGATACCAGCGGTCAAGTGGGGCGGTCTACCACCACCTGTTGGAGCTGGGCCACCTTCCGTGGCCCCCAGCTGCTGACTATGGCTTGTTGGAGCCCACCGGGGCAGAGCTGACGGCGCTGGCTGGTGTGTAGTCCCAATCCAATGTCCAGGTGGGGCTCATTGTGCAGGATCCCTTCGAGGCATACTACCTCATTGCCCACCACATGTCAGCACTGGGATACTGTCGGGGCATGCTTCAGTGGCCCCACTTCGTGCACCTGGCGGGCCACCCGGCCCCCTTCATGGCCCCCTGCAGCTGGCTGTGAGGCCCCCTGTGCCCTCCGGGCCCTGGATGCTGACCCTGCTGTGTGCTCCCACCTCCGCCCTGCCGCCATGGGTCACTGTCTGCTTCCTCCGTGAGGTCCAGGGCTTGCTGCTGTGTTGGCTGATTCCTGGGGTTCCATTGCCCCTGCCTGTGCCCCTGTGCCCCCTCCACAGTCCCCCCATCCACCTGTGCAACTGGTGTCCCCCTCTGTGGTTGCCCCTGGGGTGCTGCTGACCTTCATAGTCCGGCTGTGAGCCCTCCTGTGCCCCTGCCCCCCCCTTGGGTGACTCTGTGACCGAGGGGTTCTGAGGCCCCCAGACTGCACCTCCAGGCATCTTCCCGGGGTGTGTGTGTGTGGTTTGGAACGGCTGCACGGCTCCTCGGCTCCGGCTGGCCTCCATCTCATCCATCGCACCCTCGCTGGCACATGGGGTCCCTGTCTGCCTCCTGGACTGTTCCTGGGCTGCTTCCTGTCCGTGTGGCCTCTCCCTGTGCCTGTGCTCTGCCCCTGAGGGGTACCCCCATTCCAGGGCTGCCTGTGTTGCTCCGGGGCTGCCCGTGAAGACTGTGCTGTTATCGGGGTTCCGGGTGCCCTTCCCCATGTCCTGCCCTGCCCCTGGGCTGCTCCCCCTCTCTTCCCTGTCCCCGGCCCCCTTTGCCCATTGTGCCGTGTGTGTTGTCTGTTCCGCTGTTTTCCCACTTCCCTTCCTCCCTGTGCGGGTGTGTATGTGCCCGGGCATGTGTTTGTGCTGTGTGTTCCACTGTGACCTCATTGTCTCTGTGCCTGTTGTGTGTGCTGCCTTGGCCACTCTTCTCCCTCCTCCCACGCCCTTCCCGTTTCCCTGGTGTGGGCATTTCCTTTTGGCTCTTCTGGTTTCTTTTGCCCTCTGTCGGCTATGTCTGCCTCCCGCCCCTCCCCGGTACCTTCTGGGTGTTTTGACCACGGCCTGGAATTGGCGTCACATCTGTTGCACAGCCCCGGGCCATGGTCTGGCAGCCCAATTCCCTGCCGTGGTCCCGCTCCCATCACGTCTGTTCTGGGCCTTCCTGGACCACAGGGGGTGGTTGGTCAGCTCGCCACTGCTGGGAATCCACTGTGGTGAGTCGGGCACCCGTAACATCTGAAATTACCTTGTGTCTCTCATAGTGATCTCTGTCTCTTTTGTTATCTAGCATAGATTTTAACTGTACATAACTAAAAGTTTGTATTTTTTCTTTAATCTTTTTTCCCCAGTTCCACTTGTTCTATCATATTATTTTGGCTAAGTAGACAGTTAGCCATAGTTATCTCTTTTTTGTGCAGTTGTCCTAATAACAACTCAAGATTATCACATCTATTTATTCCTAGTGCTAATAGGTCTGTGAATGGAGATTTAGAATGATGGATTTCTGCTTTTAATTTAACTTTATCCCACATTTGTAGAGCTAAATTCACAAATGGATGTGGCACAACTGGACTATTGGTTCTAACTAACTTCCCCATGATGATAGATTTAAATTTTTTAACCCTGTATGTGTTTGCTTACAGTTTTACTCAGACCAGTTCCCCTTTGTCATTGTACCAACATTTTATAACCTAAAGCGCTGATGCCATGTGGTAAAGTTTTATGTCTGGAAAGATTAGGCCTCCAATTTCCTTTCCTGCCATTAAGATCGTTCTCCTAATTCTAGGTTTCCGATTGTTCCATATAAAATTAAAAAATAAATCTTATTGATTGACGGAAGAAAATCCCATGGCAATCTGATATGTAATGCAAATATGATGTATAGCAATTTAGGCATGGCCATAATTTTTACTAAATTTATATTTCCCAGTCAAGAAGTATTCACTTTTTGCCAATCCTGCACCCTTTGCCATAGTGTTGTAAGAAAAGGTAAATAGTTTGCTTTGTATAATTTCTGTAGATTCTTGGTTAACTTGATGCCCAAGTATTTTAGTTCCGTCTCCACTATTTGAAAGGGAATCATACATTTAATGTCTAATGTGGGTAGTGTATTTATATGAAATAATTATGACTCTGATTTTAAACCTGGATACAGTTCCAAATTGTTCTAAATTTTTTAGTAAGGGGGATATGGTTTCTAACAGTTTATGTAGAAAAATCATCAGTGTACATGGATAATTTATGCATCTTGTTACCTATCTGTATGCCTTCAATCTCTTTATGCTCTCTAATTGCACATGCCAATGGTTCCAGAACCAAGTTGAAGAGAAGAGGGGATAGGGAACAACCCTGTCGGGTCCTCCACAGCAAACTAATTGGATCTGATAATGCACCGTTGATTAGTACTCTCATACGGGGATTTTTATAGATAAGCCCTAATCTTGATCCATTCAAGGAAACTACCTTTAATCTCCATTTTTAAAGGGTTAAAAATAGAAATGAGTGTTCCAGTCTGTCAAATACCTTGTCCAAATCAAGTGACACAATTGCAGCTGGCAGTTTCACTTGTTTAATGTAGAATATGATGTCCACGGTGTCACGGGTTTGGGAGTCCGTACCCCCACTTTACCGGGTTTGAGTGACTCAGTTTCCCTTGCGTATAGTTCCCTTGAATCAGTTCTCTCTCTGGCTAATTCAAGTGTGCCACAATGAAACTCCTTTGTCACCCAAGGGCCCGATCCTTCCCATTTACAGACTCTTTACTCTCTGAGTTCGCAAGAGCTTGAGGGCTCTTGTAGCTCACTTGTGCTCCAATATTAGACACTCTCCACTTCTTTATGAAATAAGAAGTCAGTTTATTGATTACATAAACAAGATAGTTAAACAGAGTGGTAATTAGAAATCAAAGGTAAATATAACGCATTTCTAACTTATACTGGTTGAGTTTCTAAGTTATTCATCTTACCCTAGTGAGTCCACAAGTTCTGGTTTCTCAGCCATAAAGGTAACATCTGGCTGGGCACTTGGCTTTAAAGAGCGGAATCTCTCTCTCAGTTCATGCTGCCCCAGCCTGCTGCTGACAGGCTGGTCATTCATATGTAGATGCTCAAGCTGGCTTTTGCAAGAAGTCTCTGTCTCCCCTCTGGGATCTCTCCCTTATATCTCCTGGAGGAAACTCCAGGAGATATAAGTAGTTCTCCAGGCTTCTAGAATTCCCTTTGTTTCCTTATCAGTTGTCTTTGTCTTTCTGCACGTAGTCAATGGCTGCCTGAATTAGCATTTGTTAATGACTCTGGCCATTCATCTGGCTCCAATACACGTTGGTATCTCTTTGTATTTTCTGTAGGCCAGTGACGTGTAAGAGCCCTAATTCGAGTTGTACAGTTCTCAGAGTTAACATTACAAACATGTGAAACCTTTGACATTACATAGTGTACATGTATAGTAACATTACATACATGTGAAACCTTTGGTGCCACCCATTTACCAAACATGTAGTCCCGTGTTACACGTGTGTGACCCCATGTTTCTCCGTGACACATGGCTCTCCTAATATTGTCCACACCTAAGCATCCAGGGATAAATCCTGATTGATCAGGGGGTATCAAGGACCTCACAATTCAACATAATCTGTTAGTTAACACCTTAGTGACTATTTTGAGATCTATGTTCAGGAGTGAGATTGGTCAGTATCCCTCCACATTTATTAGGATTAGGGCAAACAGTTATATTGGCATCGTAAAATGTAGTAGTTAACTCCCTGGCCTCTATTATGTCATTTTATACCCTAGTAAGGATAGGGGTGACTTCTGTGACATATGTTTGTTAAATTCAGTACTATATGCATCAGGCCGCCCCGGCTTTGTTTTGGGGTGATTTTTTAATGACATCCTCAACCTCTTCCATCCCTATTTTAGCCCTTTTCATATGGGTGCCCCCCCATACCCATGTGCGAGGGTGGGGGTGCCTGTGTGAATGCCGTGGTGGGTGCAGGGGGGACGGATGGGCGCTCGTGAGAACACTGCAGGTGGTGGCTGGGGATGCATGCATGTTACCGCGCTCCACCCACCTCAATCCATCACCCACACACAGAGCAATGGGCACCAATGTCCAATGCTCCGTGCGTGGAGATGGGTGGAGGTGGGTGGGAGTCTGTGGGAATGCACCCCCACACATCACCGCCCATGCCGCCCACCCATCCCCCCACCCACTGCGGCCTGTGTGAAAAGGGCCTTTCTCATTTAGGAATTCTCTTTGTTCAACGGTGATATTTGGGACTTTAACTCCATTCAAAAATTTAATAATTTTGTCCTCTTGTGGCTGGATAGATGTGTATAAACTTTTATAGAATTCCTAAAAGCATTTATGTATTTTGGTGGGTTGATTTACCATATTGTCTTCAGAGTCCAATATTTTAGAAATATGTATCTGTTTTCTTTTCTTTTTTACTTGCCAGGCTAAGACCTTGTCGGCTTTATTTTACTCTGGTAGTAAAACTGTTTAGTATACCTAATATTATGAATAATGGGGTCTAGTTCTAATGTATTAAGTACGTTTTTAACATCTGCCATTTCAACTTTAAGGGATGGCATAACACGATTTTTTGCTTCTAGTACATGTAATTTCTTCTATATCTCCTGTAATGTCTCTCTTTTTTTCTTTTTTAGAGTGGGCCACTAACAAAATGTATTGCCCTCGCAAGAAGGCCTTTTCCATGTCCCATACAAGCTATGAGCTAGACACTCTGTCATCATTGTTCTTGAGAAACTCCATGAGACTGTCATATATAGTCTCTTTTATAGCCTCATTGAGTAAAGCAAATTAATGCCAATTATATTGTCTTGGTACCTGGTTATTTTTGTAACTATACTCAATTATCAGTGCCCTATGGTCAGTAAATATGGCAGTCATAAAATATCTTTAAAGACAAACCTATTTTATCCTTTTCCACCAAAAAATGATTAATAAGTGAATAGGTATTACCTGGAGCAGAGTAGAAAGGATACTCCAGCTTTTTAGAGTGCAGATCTCTCTATACATCTACCAAATTCAGCTTTTGAATTAGACCATTTAGTTTTTTTTGTGAAGGATCTATGCCAGAGCTACCTGATTTGTCCAAATTGGTAAATGGAGAGTTAAAATCCCCCATTATATTCAGGTTACCTTTGGCTTCCCTCATGACTAGGGGAAATATCTCTTGAAAAAATGTTAAGGAGTTCCCATTGGGCCCATACATGTTAACAAAGGTGAACTCTTTCTCATCTGTGGTTCCATAAATCAACAAAAATCTACCTTCCCTATCCACCCTTTTAAAAATAAGGTTGAATTTGATCTTGTTAGTAAATCCAATACATACCCCTTTCTCTTGGGACCACTAGCAAAATAAATTTTTACAAAATGCCAATCTCTAATTCTGAATTCATCATTTTTAATAAATGGGTTTCCTGCAGACCAAATACAGGAACTTTATGTTTTTGCACAAATTGCCATACTCGCTTATGCTTTATAGGACAATTTAGTCCTTTCATAAGAACATAAGAAGTGCCATACTGGGTCAGACCAATGGTCCATCTAGCCCAGCATCCTGTCTCCGACAGTAGCCAATCATGGTGGCTTGTTGAGAAACACCCAACAGGTCACAATGGGGGATCCATTCCCTGTTGTTTTCCCCCAGCTCCCATCATGTTCCCTGATCCTGTCTGGCTAATAGCTGCTAATGAACCTATTTTCCAGAAACTTGTCCAAACCTCTTTTAAACTCAGCTATAGTACTGGCCTTTACCACAGCCTCGGGCAGTAGATTACACAACCCAACCCACTATGCTGAGTGAAAAAATATTTTCTTTTATTTGTTTTAAAGTTGCCACCCATGAGTTTCATGGAGTGTCCCCAAGTTCTAGTACTAGCCAAGCGGGTAAATAACTGCTCCTTGTTATTTAGGGTAAATAACTGATCGTGTTCTCTAGGAACTGCTCTGTCTCCAATCTCTCCTTTGAATCCCATCCCATCTCTGACCATTTCCTTGCCTCCTTCAACCTCTCCCACTGCTCCCCCTCCTCTTTCCCATCTCCCTGTCCCTTCCGTGATCTGCAGGCCATTGTGCCCCAGGACTTTGCCTTCTCCCTCTCTCCTCTTCTCCCCTCAGTCCTCTCCTCCCCCTCCCCTGATTCTTCCATCTCCGCCTTCAACTCCTCTCTCACCTCCACCCTCGACTCCCTTGCCCCCTCTCCTCCCACCCGACTCGCTCCCGTAACCCTCGCCCTTGGCTCACCCCCACCATTCACCATCTCTGCTCCTGCACCTGGGCTGCTGAATGCCTCTGGCGTAAATCCCACTACCACACTGACTTCCTCCACTTCAAATCCTGCCTCTCATCGCTCAGGTCTGCTATCTCCTTTGTTAGGCAGCAGTACTATGCCTCCCACATTGAGTCCTGCTCCCAGGACCCTTGCCACCTCTTTTCCACCTTTGACTTCCTTCTCAAACCCCACCCCCGTCCTCCTCCTCCCTCTTCTCTCTCTGCTCAGGATCTTGCTTTCTTCTTCACTTCTAAGATTGACAAGATCCGCCTGGATATCGCCTCCAAGTCCTCTCCTACTACTACTCCCCCCCTTTCCCTCCTCCCCCCACCTCTCTCCTGTCTTCCTTCCCTCCTGCCTCCCTTGAGGACATCTCCTCCCTGCTCTCCTCCTCCAACCCCTCCACTTGCCCCCTGGACCCCATTCCTTCCCACCTCCTGACCTCCATTACCTGAACCGTCGCCCCTCTCCTCCTGCACACCATCAACCTCTCCCTCTCTACCGGCTCTGGACCCTCTGCCTTTAAACACACCACTGTCTCCCCCATCCTTAAACAGTCCATTCTGGATACCTCTGAACCCTCTAATTACCATCGTGTCTCGCTCCTCCCTCTTGCTTCTGTGGAAGTAAAAGTTTAGTAGGCCTTAACTTAACTTTGGTCAAGAAGGAAGTGCATCACAGACGGATGAGAAATATGCTGAACTAAGGAAAAAATCTTTGAACTGAATCTCGCTGACAGACCACAAATGCTTTCTTTTATAAATCTTGTCTTTTCTATTTTGTATAACTGATAAGAAATTGATACAATTCAGGTCTTCACAGAGTGCTATAAATATGCTAAACTGTTGTAACCATCAGAGATTTTTTTCCTCCTGTCAGAGGCAATCTCTGCTGGTGAAAGTTCTCTCCTATTGCAATTGCAATTGCTAAATAAATAAAGTGTTTTCTGACAGACAAACTCCCAAACAGACTGAAGAAGTGTTTTCTTCCACAATTTCTGGTGCCGTGACTCGTATCGCTGAGACTCCGGCTGGAGCCTGTTAGTTGCAGATCACCCCCCGTGAACCCCGGTGTGCCACTCAAAGGTAAGAGACCTTTTGAAATCTCTGTTGGGGGTCAGAGGAGGACTATTCATGGACTGGGAAAACCAGACCGGAGCCTAACGCGATTCGAACTTTGAATTGAGGAGTCTGTCAGACACACTAGAGAGGGTGAGTTATTGACTGGCCAGAGGAATTTTTATTGCTGGAAGGTGTGAATTGAGATTAACTGTTGTGTGACTGGAAAGTGCGAATTGAGAAATAACCGCTGACCAGGTCTAGGACTATGCCTTAGGGACGAACCCTGTAACTCAATGGAATCAGGTGTGAATTGAGATTATAACTACTGACCAGGTCTGGGACCTAAATCAAGTCTAGCCACCCCAGGGTCATTGTAAAATATCTCTGAAAGTAAGGGGGCTTGGTGGAATCCCGTGACTCAGTAGGTGTGAATGTAAAGAACCTTTCCTTTTCCCTTCCATGGAAATGAGCCCTTAACTATAGTTAAGAGGACCCCTTAATAAATCTTTCCTGTGTGAGTGTACCTGTGTGAATTGAGAAATGGGTGGTGGTGGTTCAAAGGATGTTCCCACCCTGCCGAAAGGTACTCCAGCATTGTACATGTACACATGTTATGGCCAGAAGACATGCAGATTTTTGGATAAATGGAGTTGGTATACCAGAGAGAATCTAAATAAGCAGTTTCCTCTCATTGGCACTTTTGACCTAGATAAAATTGTGCACCTCCACAGAGCTTTAGAGTCAAGAGGTTCTAAAATACCACAGACTCAATGGGATGCATTTTTTGATTGGTATGACGAAACTTCCAAAAGACTAAATGAATCCTGGGTGCGGAGTCTTAAAGACT
>QEPC01012741.1:3983313-3999433 GCA_003113815.1 Sphenodon punctatus
CCCCCCCCCCCCCAGCCTCTATCTCTTTTTTCATTGTGGCCATATCAGAGAACAGTTTTTCCCTGTCTATCTCTGCTTTTTAAAAATCTTTTTGAATGTCTTTAAGGATGCAGAGCATTTCACTATTATTTTGCTCTGTTCCTGGGGAGTCCGTTTGTGTGGCGCGTGCCGCCATTTTGCTTTCTGTTCTTCCCTCCCCTTCACTTTGCTGGGGCCCTGGGAAGCAAAACTCCTCAATGCCCCCTTTTTTGGGCCCTTTGAGTTCCCCCTTTTTCTTACCCGGCATATGGGTGAATGCTTTTCTTTTGTTCGGGTGAGTCTTTTTTTGGTTTTTTCACCGTTTAGGGGGGGTTCTTTGCCGCTTCGGCGGAGCTCGAGCTGGCCGCGACTCGCGCTATCGGCGCATGCGCAGTTCTCTTTCCTTGCCACTTTTGTGGACAAATTGGTCATTGGAAGTCACAATGTCCGAGCCATTCTGGCCAGATGGATCAGGCATTTGAATCTCCCTGCCACCTCCCCCACCTCCCCTTAACCAACAACCCCCTCCTTTTTTCCCCAATCAAGGTTCCTACTGGAACATCGGAGAACTATGTGACTTAGCCGCAAGGAGTTGAGCAGGGACTATGCTGCAGGGTACATTATCTCTGGATTCAGATTACCGTTTCCCTGGGCCTGCTGCTGCCATCACCGGGCCTAGGGCTGGAGTTCAGGCACCAACAGAAAGAAGACCGGGATGAAAACATAAGGCTGAGAATTAGGATGTTAGGTTTGGATTAGGTTCCCAGTTCTGCTGTCCCGGAGAGGTTCTCGTCAGGAGCTAAACCTATGCTATGAACATATCTTGGTGAGACCTTGGGGGTTTGGCGGATCAGGG
The DNA here is from genome assembly GCA_003113815.1 of Sphenodon punctatus. Taxonomy (NCBI): domain Eukaryota; kingdom Metazoa; phylum Chordata; class Lepidosauria; order Sphenodontia; family Sphenodontidae; genus Sphenodon; species Sphenodon punctatus. Next base: position 3,984,188 of record QEPC01012741.1, read on the forward strand.
GGTAAGCCCGAATTGTGTTGCAACTGGTCCCCCGGTAACGGGTGAAACCCCTTGCATAGCCCTCTCATGAGCAGGACTGGGAAGTAGTGGGTAAATCAGGACTGAGAGCTGACACCTGGGGAAGTGTCATAATAAGAACTGTCGGGAACCCGCATTCCAGCTGTTTGGGTGCCCTTGAGTCTACAGCAGTGAGACCTTGGGGGTTCGGTGGCTCAGGGGGTAAGTTCAAACTGTGTTGCAACTGGTCCCCCGGTAACGGGTGAGACCCCCCTCGTGCAGCCCTCCCACGAGCGGACTGGGAAGCGGTGGGAAAATCAGGGTTAGGTTCCCAGTTCTGCTGTTCCAGAGAGGTCTTCATCAGGAGTCAAATCTATGTTACGGACATATCTTGGCGAGACCTTGGGGGTTTGGAGGCTCAGGGGGTAAGTTCAAACTGTGTTGCAACTGGTCCCCCAATAACGGGTGAGACCCCCTGTGTAGTCCTCCCATGAGTGGACCGGGAAGCGGTGGGCAAATCAGGACTGAGTGCTGACACCTGAGGAAGCACCGTGATAAGAACTGTTGGGACACCGTATTCCAGCTATCTAAGTGCCCCTGCACCTACGGCAGTGCAGGGGGCGTGTGTCATGTGGCGTCGCACCAAAGGGCGCTGCTGGTTGGGCGCTGGCGCTGAATCCCCAGCTAGCTTGTTTCCTCTCCTTGTAGTAACCGGTGAAGAGTGGTGAGTGTTTATTGGGTGTGCTGGGGTCAAACAGGATGAGTTGTTTAGCGTCCTTTTCCTCAGCAGATGCCAAATTCAGGGAGAGAGAATTGACTTGTTTGTGGGGCAATGCAGATGAGAAAGTATGCTGGTATGGGTATGGAGGCTTCTAGCACCCAAGCTAGACAGAGGAAGTTAGATGAATTTACCTCCGCTCGCCATGCAGCCTTCAAGGGCAAGACATTGAAGCCCTCTGCCCCTGTGTCTTCCTCCCAGGTTTCTTTCGTCGGGGAGATTGTGGTTTCTACCCATGGTGCAGGAACCTCTTCAGGGTTGTGTTGTACCCCCCTGAGAGAGCTTAGTGCTCCAGACATTAGGGAGGCCCCTATGTCGTGAACTAGAGAGATACAGTCTCTCCCGGTTGGAGAGGGGGTGCATGATATCTTGGGCCAGCTGTCAAGCATTATGGACCAGCTCAAGGAACAGAGGGAGCAGTGGCTCCAGGTCATGGAATATATTCAGGAACTCAGGGGTGATAAAATGGAGCAGGACTTACAAAGTATTGCAGGGCAAAAGTCTCTACAACAGGCTGGGGTAGACCCATTAAGTCATACTTGCCTAGCTGACTTAAATGTGGGGGAATTTGGGTTGGAGAGAGGCCCACGCTGTATTAGGAGAACATTTCATAGTTCTACATCACAGATGCCAAAGGGGGTGAGAGGGAGGTCATTGCATCCCATGAAGCCTAGATTGGTGCAGAATGAGCTCTCCCTTCATGTTAGGCCTCTACCCAATAGTTATTTCCCTAACTGGAGAACCAAGTGCGAAACACAGCACCATCTTTCCTCTATTCTGGGCTTCTCAATTCCAATGCGCCATATTGGTCTGGTCCAGCGGGTCTCTTCCAGGGGCAACTCTCAACGTTTGACTGTGCGGTTTCACAATGCTAGGCTAATAGCTTGCCTGCTGCGACATATTCCCCTCCTTTTTTCATGGGGGGTGCATTTGGGAGAGGTGTTCGAATATGGAGAATACCAGGGGACCACTCAGGCAGACACAGAGTCCCAGGATATGGGGAGGGAGGGTACCTGCCAGTATAACTTGGACCCAGTGAAGAGTGAGGGAGCTGGAACTTCCCAGGGAGAGGTACTGGGTAACAGAGGGTTGCCCCCCATTAGTAACAGACTTTTGGAATTAGCCATGACACCATATTCTTCCTCGTTTCACCAGAAGAAGGGCCCAAATTTATCGGAAATGGCTGTGGTCCAATCCGCTAGGGATTTAGTGACGCTCACCGAGGAAATTGGGTCTCTGGTTCAGGAGGCTAGCGACAATTTTTTACAGGATCCCCTTGAGCATGGAGGGTTACTGGTAGTCCCCCCTGCCAATTTTCCATGGGGTGCTTGTGATAAGGGGGTTCCCCTCATTGAGGGGCCAGTTGGTAAATCAGCATCTGATGGCTCTGAAGCTAGAAAGGGGACTGTGCCTGTGTTGGATGGTGTTCCTCTGATAGGGACAGCTCCGGATTTGGAGACCCTCTCACTTCAGCGATCGCAGGGTTGTATGGAATTATCTGGGATCCACGGCCAGCTGACACTGTGACACTCACAGAGGCAGACAGATTTTATTTCCGTCTGCTCCTGGAATGTCTCTGGCTGGGCTTCCTATAAGGGTTGTAGGGATTTTGCCACTTTTCTTAGCCGGCATCAAGTCATTCTTATTCAGGAGACATGGGCTGTGGATAGTATAGAATTTGTACGATTTACAACTGTTTGTCTCCCAGCAGCTCTGGCTGCGGCCAGGAGGAGAGCAAGTGGAAGCTTGGCCTGTCTGATGGCAGATAGTGCTAGGTTGAAGCTGGTGAGGGAGATTAGACATTCCCCCTTTCTGTTAGGAGTAGTTCTGAGCTGTGGAAGTCGGCAGTTCATATTCCTAAATGTTTACATCCCCCCGGTAAATGCTGGCTCTTATAATGGTAACCTTTGGACTAAGTTGGATAATGCCATTGGTGAAGTGTTAGGCCGATTTTAGACGAGCAGCTGTGATCAGGCGCGGGACCGGCAAAACAGCCGCGGCGCTGTTTTAGACGAACCGGAAGCGGAAGTTGTGTGCGTGATCTGGGGCCGCGCATTCTTTGCCGACCGCGAGCGAACCACCCTGATCTCTCTGGGGTGACATATGCGGCCGGAAAAGAATGCGCGGCCTCGGATCACGCGCACAACTTCCGCTTTCGGTTTGTCTAAAACAGCGCCACGGCTGTGTTGCCGGTCCCGCGCCTGATCCAGCTGCACGTCTAAAATCGGCCCTAGTTGAACACCCAAAGGCTCTTAGCATCGTGATGGGAGATTTCAAAGCAAGGATTGGGCCTGATGATACTGTTCTAGCTCTATACTTGAGTGATCAGCCCTATAGTAGCTGTGCATCCTAGGCAAGAAGTAGGGTTTCTAAAGATCAGGTATGTAATGCGTCTGGCATTAGGTTTGCTAAATTAGTGGCCCGTTTAAATCTGCATCTGCTAAATGGCTCAGGCTATCAAGACGTAAAGGGAGAATTTACGTTCCTGGGCCATCAGGACTGTAGCGTGATTGATTCTGCACTAGTGTCAGACAGATTGATTAGTTCTGTGGTAGGTTTGGAAATAGCAACTTGTGTACAGTCAGATCATTTGCCACTGGTCCTGACGCTGGCTACTGCCAGGGGTGTTGAAGGACTGGGGGATGAGATGTTCCCAGTGGGTGATCTTACTGCCCATAAATATCTTAGATGGACTGGAAGTACGGCCCAGGTTTGGAATATGTTATTAGAGGACGATTTTTGTGCAGGTGTAAGGGCCAGGATTCTGGATGGGGGATTGGGAGTAGTGGCAACCTTTGAGGAACTTTGTTCCTTTTGGGAACAACACCTGGCAGCAGAAGCCAGGAGCAAAAGGGAGAATCCAGTTACCTCCCACGGTTGGTTTGATGCCAATTGCCGGAGGGCGAGGAGGAGGCTAAGGGAGATCTATGTGGAATATCGAGTGGGGGCTTTAACTTGTCTCCCAGCTGCATATTTCCATCAGAAAAAGCTGTATAGGGACCTAATTAGGAGGAAGAAGATATCCTATTCTAATACCAAGTGGCAGGAGCTACTTACAGCAAGCAGCAATAAGGACTTCAAGTCATTCTGGCACATAGTAAATAGGGCTGTGACCACTCCAAGGCTGGGGGGGAGGGGTCCTTGACAATTATTATTATTATTTATTTATTTATTAACAAACATTTATATATAGCGCCAGCAGTGTACCTGGCACTTTACAAAGTAATACAATAGACACGGTCCCTGCCCCTAGGGCTTACAATCTGAGAGACAGGAGCTGGGGGAGAGACAAGGGAAAGGGAACAGCGGGAGAGACAAGGGGTCTAACATCTGGCATGAAAGGCCACCTGTGGGTGAGGGTAGCCTCTCTTTACGTGCTCATTCCAGTCACTGCAGCCCTCCGTCTCCTGCCTGTTGCTTCACCGAAGCGGGCCCCACTGCTGCCATGGCCGGTTGTTGTACAGGGCCCTCAGCCGAGGATGTCAGGGAGGGGTGGTCGCCCTGTGCGGACATGCTCTTGGGGGCACTCTGGCTGAGCCCCGACGTTCACCTGTTGGTGGGCGACCCCCTGTTGGTGGAGGATGGCTTTCAGCTCCTGTCGCAGTACATGTGGATGATGGGACACCAGGTCGGTGCCCCAGCATGCTGGGGCATTCCCTCGAGCTCAGCTTCACCCTCCTGTGCCAACCGCCTTGGGGGCACCCACCCGCCCTTGTCATGCCGTGGACCGCTGCGGAGTTAACGGCCGCTCACCTGCTGATGGAGCGACCCGGGTTCAGCCTCGCCTTGCTGTCCGGGGATCCTCCTGTTGCTGCCCTGTACACTGGCACCCTCGTGCATGCCCGCAGCATCCTGCATGCACCCTCGGACATGGGGACCCTCCTGTGGGACCTGGGCTTGCTGTCCCCCAAGGTTGGTGGCCCACTCCGGACCGGGGACCCTTCCTCTGTGGAGTTCGCCACCCTTCGATCAGTGAGGGACCTTCCAGCTGTGTGGGCTGCGACCACTGGTGCGGATCAGCTCCTTCCCCGCTTCCTGGTGGATGCTCATATTTGCTCCCGAGGCTTCCGAAGGAGCCTGTTTGCCTGGGAGTGTCTAGCGCTGAGGATGCCGCCCCGGGAACGCTCACCGGACCTTCCATGAGCAGCACCTCACCGCCACCCGCTCTCTGCCACCCTGGTGCCCTGGACAGTGCATTGCCTGGCCTCCCTATGCTGCTGATCGGGCTGTGCGCTGCCATCTGTGTTGATGCCACATTCTGCATGATTAACTGGACCCCATCGCCCCCTCTGGGTGACCATGGCTCCTTCCCACTGGGACTTTCCTGGTGCCCTCGCCCGCTGTCCGCAGGCGCACCTGTGCCTTCCTGTTGTGCTCCTCTTACCCGGCTGTGGGTCCACCTGCACCCCCCTGCTCTGCCTCTCTTTGCTTGGGGGACCCCGTTCCCCCAGCGCCAATAATATGCTGTTCTGTGATAGTCTGTCCTGTCTTGTTTTCCTTGCTGCTTTCGCGGCTGGGTGCCCCCTCCCATTGGCGGCCCTCCTGCCCCCATCTGTGTGGTTGTGTGCAGGGGGTGTGTTTGGTGTGTACTGGTGGGTTCCGGGCCTGTGAGGTGTGCGCTGGTTGTGTGGTGTGTGTTCCCCTGGCGGCTTCTCTGCTAGGCGCTTCTGCCTGGGCATATTCAAGGGGTGGTATTGGCGGTGGGCTATCGGCTGGACACCCCCTGGACTCGCCTGTCCATTGTTGTAGCCATGCACCTTCCCTCTGCTCCCCTCTGCTGTCCCCCCCTGTTGGTGTGGACCGTATGTGGTGGTGGCGATGGATGGGCAGCAACACCATGGGCGCTGGGAGACTGTGCATGTGTAGGGGTTGTGCTGACCCCAGGTTTTGGCCCCTCCAATCCCCCTTCGTGCAGGGGTCTGGATGCTTCTCTGGGTGGTGGCTGTCAGTGTGTGGAGTGTGCCCCTGGTGGTGTTGCTGCCCCCTGCTCTCGCGCCCTGTCCCTTCTCTCCTGCAGCTACTGTTGTCGTGCTGCTGGCGATCTTGTGCCTGGGTGCAATGATGCAACAGCTGGAGCGGGCGGCTTGGGACATGAGGGCGGTGGGCCCGCATGTCCGATGGCATCCGTGAGTATGCTGCCTGTTTGCTGGGCCCTGTGCCTGTGTCCCTCCATGTGCCTGTGCCCCTCCGTGGGGGGTTCTGTTCCTTGGTGCCCGGGGCCGGCTCTGATGACTGCCTCCTCTCCCTCTGTCCCATTCTATGCAAGCCATGATCATGGAGCGGACCTGGGAGCAGGGGGAGTTGTTGGAGCTCCTCCTGCACGTCCTGCAGTGGCTACACGGACTGGACCGCGCGCAGGCCGAGCGCTGTCACCGGTTGCGGGGTCACTGGCCCTATTGACTGGGTGTTGTCCCAGGCCTGCCGCTGCTGCCCCCCCATTCTCTTTCCCCATTCCCCTGCCCTGCCCTTTTGTCGTTGCCCCCTAATGCTGGTTTCCCATTTCATTAAAGGCTTTTGTGTTCCTTCCCGGTGTGTCCGTGTTGTGCTTTGCTTTGACCCTTGGGGAGACCCTTGTGCGGGTGCCTCTGGGGGGGTGGTGTTGTGGGGTTGCCTGTATTGCTTGGTGCCTTCCCCCCCCTTTGCCCCCCATGGGCCGTGTGCCCTGTGTGCTTCTGTTGCCTGCTGTGTGTGTGCCGCTCTGCTGGGGGGGGAGGGCTGGTGCTGGGCTATCCGGGCTCTGTGCTGGGGCTCCTTTGTAGCAGCTGTCATCCCATCTCCTTCCTGCCCCTTCCATGTGGGTCTGGATGGCTCGGAGGCGGGGCCTCATTGCCCGGCTTTGTTTGCCCTCAGTCGGCCATGTTCTGCCGTCGTTGTGCTGGGTGGGGCTTCCCTGCCGGTCCCAGCTGTCCGTGTACTTGCATAGGTGTTCGCTGGGTGATTCCTGGGATGGGTGTTTGGCCAATGGGTGTTTGCCGGCCCCTCCCCTTTCCATCCCATGAGCCCACGTGGCACTGTCTATGTAACTGTCTCCCTGCTCGGCACCGCTGGGTGTTCGCTGGGTGTGTTCACCCACCCATCCACACCCATCTCCACCCATCGGCGCTGCTGTGCCGTCCGTGTAAAAATGGCCTATGATAGAATATGTATTTGTCTGTGAATTACAAAAACAACAAAACAAAGTATCAGGCAAGAATGCATTCAGTCCCCACTTGTGCATGATGGATCTATTTCACGTTACAACCTAGCAGGTTCTCATTAGTATCACTTACACAGTGACCCTATAAATAATTAAAGCGGAGTGTCAAAGATTCCATCAATTAAACTGCACAGGTGTTCTCCTGGCTGAAGAGAGAATAAATATTTCATAAATATCTCAGACAAAAATGCAAGAATTCTAGGCATTGTGTTCTACTAGCTCGTGCAAATATGCAACACATTAGCAATAAAGTGGATTTGGAAAGATTAAAATAGAAACCCTCTTTCACTGGCCCAGGATTTACTGACTGAATTCTACATTAATAGGAAGGATAAAATCTCTGATCTCCCATTTCTGGAGCATGGTAAATTCTTTCTGCAAGTCTCCAGAAAAAGCTTTTTGGTGTAGTAATGAGGGAACTCTCAATTGCTGCTTACAAAATATTCAGGGAATGGTGCTAGAGGAGAGGTTGTTGGGAACCCTGATCTTGATTTACACATATGAGTAATTTCACATTTAATATTTTATTATTATTTTATAATTTATATAGCACTTTGAGTGTTCAAAGTGCTTTGCAATTCTTATCTAGTTCATCCTCATAACAATCCTGTGAGGTATGTCATTGCGTATGCATGTGCAGGCCTTGGACCTTACACTATGGCCCTTTTTACATGGCCAGCACCCACGCTAGAAAACCCAGAATCCATGTAAATCCCATGGGGGTGGGGGGTGCACTCTCGCGCATACGCATCCCCACGCACGGAGGCACCAGAAAAAATGGAGGTGCCTCTGTGCATGGGGATGGGTGTGCACACCATCTGAACCCTCACCCAACCTACCGCACATGGACTGCGGCGCACACCCATACCCATGCAGCTGTGACCCATGTAAAAAGGGCCATTATAAAAAGGCCATGGTGCACCCCCTGCTGAAGAAACCATCCTTGGATGTGGACACACTCGCCAGCTGCCGACCTGTCTCTAACCATCCCTTTTTAGGGAAAGTTATTGAACGGGAGGTGGCACTGCAACTCCAGGCTCATCTTGACAGCATCGGTTTCCTTGACCCATTTCAATCTGGGTTCCGCCCTAGCTGAGGTACAGAGATGGCACTGGTGGCCTTGGTAGATGATCTCTGCCGGGAGATGGTCGCAGGACATTCAACACTTCTGGTCCTGCTAGATCTCTCGGCCACTTTTGACACAGTGGACCATGGGCTGCTGTTGAGAGAATTGCGAGCCCTGAGAGGTTTGGACGGGACTGTCCTCGGATGGTTCAGATCATTCCTCTCAGGAAGAAGCCAGCGGGTTGTCCTGGGGGCTGAGTCTTCCAGCCCCTGGGCCGTAGATTGTGGCGTTCCGCAAGGTTCAAGTCTGTCTCCATTACTATTTAATGTATACATGCAGCCCTTGGGTGAGATCGTGAGAGGGTTTGGTGTGCGCTGCTACCAATACGCTGATGACACCCAGCTTTACCTCTCTTTTTCAACTGACCCAGGTCCTGCCGTCTCAGTACTGTCCCAGTGTCTGGAGGCCGTGGCGGATTGGTTATGGCAGAGCATAGTGAAGCTCAATCCTGATAAGATGGAGGTGATGGTGGTGGATAGGGCGGGGGAGGTGCTGGCTCCCCTCATAGAGGGGGTTCATCCTCCTGGAGCCCAACAGGTTCGGAATCTGGGGGTGTTATTGGACTTGGGTCTCCGCCTGGATCTGCAGGTGGAGATGGTGGTGAAGGCTGTCTTCCGCCAGCTGTATCTTGTGCGGAGGCTGCGTTCATACATTTCCAGACCCGACCTGGCCACCCTCATCCATGCCTTCATCACCTCGAGGCTGGACTACTGTAATGCACTCTACATGGGGCTTTCCTTGACGCTGGCTTGGAGGTTGCAGCTAGTGCTTGTCTTCTGACAGGGACAAGTCGGTGAGAGCATATTACTCCTGTGCTCTGCACGCTGCACTGGCGGCCTATAACGTACCAAGTCAGATTCAAGGCATTGGTTTTGGCCTATAAAGGCCTACATGGTCTTGGCCCCAGATACCTCAGGGACCGCTTCACCCTCCACGCCCCAGGGCAGACCCTTTGGTCCGCTGGGGGTGCCTTCTTGGAGGTCCCTCGCATAGGGCGGGGGGCCACAATGGAGAGGGCGTTCTCGGTGGCCGGGTCGCAATTATGGAACTCCCTCCTGGTGGAAGCCCGTCTGGCCCCAACTCTGTTGGCTTTCTGCCGAGCCTGTAAGACTTGGCTGTTCTCCCAGGCCTTCGGAGGAGAGGAGGAGTGGGTGGGTTAATAGTGGGGGAGGGGTGGTGGGGTTTTAGGTGTTTTTTAGATTTTTTTTAATTGTTGTGTTGATGTTTTAAATTGTATTTATTGGTGTTGTAAGCCACCCCGAGATGCCATGGGTATGAGGGGGCAGCAAATAAATGTAATAATAAATAAATAAATTAAATAAATTATAACACTTTTCAGCACAACTGGCCACTGAATTCTTCATAAAGCTAAAGTTATTGGTTACAAATGTTTTGTGAAACTGACCTGCCTTGATCTGTTACTGTTCATCCAGCAGTTTGGCCGTTTTCACACGGTGCTGCTGGGCGGGGGTTTCCATGGGCACGCCGGTGCGTGTGTGGTGGGTGGGCGGGGTATGCACACAGCCGTACAAGCATCCCCACTCCCCCCCCTCCCTCATTCCCATTCATGGAGCAACCTCTGTTTTTCCCGGCTACTCTGTACATGGGGATGAGTGGGGGTGGGGGTGAGGGGGGATTGTGTGTTAGGCTGGAGCATGCATGCACCACTCACCACGTGCACTCGCCGTGTCCTTCACATGGACTGCGCCCACTCCTGAACACACAGATTTCTGCGTGTTCATGAGTGAGTGCATCTCGTGTAAAAAAGACCTTAGTGTCTTCTGGTAGCTTCAGTTTATACATTGCTCTTGTCTGTCCCCTTCTATTCTCAGTTCTCCAGATAATTTGATCTGTCGACATGGGCTTGTATTTCAGTCATATGCTGATGGCACACATTTATTTTAAAATTAACTCCAATATTCATTCCACTTCTTCTGTGTTGTCTGCTTGCCTAATTGGTGGCAAAGCCTGGCTGCCTAAAAATGTAATTCAGCTTAAAGCATTTTGAAAGAGAGCTATCTTAATGGCACTTTATATTCACATACATTCAGTTAATTTACCGGGGGTGGGTGGGTGGGTTACCTTTTTGTTCTTGAAGCACACCTCTGAAGGAGGAAGTTGGATTTTATTTGTTCTTACATACAGCCAATTTGTTTTCTTAACTAATTTAAACTCCAACTGCAGATTACAAACAGAGAGTCTGAACCCAAACCTAGTACAATCCCTGGAAAGCTGCCATAGCCTATCTTTTCCACTGCTGGGAGCAGAGTGCATTTGGTCATATATACAAATTATTGACAAACTTGCAAAGTAAGCTAATAAATAGCATAGACTGTCAAACATGGAGCTTCACCAAACTTGGCAGCTATGTACTGTGTACTTGCAAGTAAGTATGTAGGATACTAACATTCTTTCACCATTTAAATCCAAATTGAAAGATACCCAAAAGCTAAATTTGGCCAAAGGTGGACAAAAAATTTAAAGAATGACGTCTATGAAAATCGCACACCTATAAAGGAAGGCTTCTTTGACTTCATAGATGTCAATCTCATCAGAAGGAACAGAATGCAAGAAATTCTGGGTGCAGCCACACAAGCTGCAGGGGCCCGATCCCGGCGTGGCACACCGTGGGGCATGCGCAGGAAGCTGGCCAGACAGTTGAGGGGAAACTGGGTGGGCTGGCCCCCATTGGAACCACTGCCGTGGTTGGGACAAGCTGAGGCACCACTCACATGACCCGGCCCCACAGCCCTAAAGCGTTGCCACGCTAGCGGTGGAGCAAGCGCACCCCATCACATGATTCACCCTGCCTTGGGCAACCTTACCCCAGTTAGGGTAAGGCTGCTCCACGATGCATCCTTGGAATTTTTGAGGATGCGTCATGGAGCAGCTAGCTGCTCACCCCGCCCCAGGGTGGGGGTTATATCTGGTGGGTCCTTGGCACATGAGCCACCACATTGTGTGGCTCATTTGTCCAGGGAGGAGTAAGGTTACCTAAGGTGTGGTAGCCTCTCCAGCCTGTCTCATGCGGTTGCACCCTCTGTTTCTAAAACACAGGCTGTCTTCAGTTGAGCTAAAAGAGAACATTCAATAGTTAAATGTACCATCTAATGCTTTATTATCTCTTTATAGGCTCAGTCCTAAAACTACTTACTTGCTAACAGTTCTGTTGAGGTATTGGTGGGACTGTCTACATACATAACCTGTAGCAAGGTTGGGGCCTTTGTGTGCTAGCCACTAGAGGGTGGCATAATCATAAAAAATTGACTGGGATTTACATTCCATCCAGTACATAGAAGTGGTGAAAGCCATCCGGGAGATACTGAGGGCGTTGCTGGCTGGGGTTGTCAATGCCTCCCCTTAGAGCAGCCTGATGACCTCAAGTCTGTGGTCGTCCACCACCTGCTCAAGAAACCATCTCTTGATGTTGACCCCCCCTGCCAGCTATCACCCTGGGTAATTTCAGTCGTGATGGGCCTTTCAGCCCGCCATGCTGAACCCTGGACCAGGATCCGTCTTGGATCCCAGTCCGTGATCAGACTGGTCGTCCATCAGACATGCAAGCCTGATCGCAGAGGGGAATATCAGAGGGGGCAGGGCTGTGCGGCACAACGTCTGGCTGCTCAGCCCCACCCCCCGCGTATCCCTGGCTGCCCACCCTCGGGGAGACGGGTGGGCGCAGAGGCCAATCAGGCTGCTGCACCCGAACCCGTCCCATGGTTGGAACCCAATTCTGGAACGGGGCTGGCAAAAAGACGTTCATCGTGGCCATTGCCAGCCCTGTCCTGGATTGTGGCCAACCTAACCACAGTTCTGGAGGTGAGGCCGGCCTCACCTCCAGAACCATGGTTAGCTTTGAACCTCGCCAGGAATTCACCATGGTGAACATCTGGTGGGGCTCAAACAGGCGTTACCGCGATCGCTGCCAGCACACAGGATCCACTGTGATTCAGTGTGGTGAGCAGCGATCCCGTAACGTCTGAAAATACCCCCTGTCTCTAACCTCCCCTTTTTAGAGAAGGTTATTGAACAGGTAGTCACGTTGCAGATCTGGGTACATCTTATTTATTTAATTTTATTTATTTATTTGTTTATTTAAACAATTTTTTTACCACGCTCCCATCCTGCCTCAGGCAACTCAGGGCAGCTAACACAGAAAATAACAATATAAAACAGATAAAAACAGATAAAATCATCACAGATAAATACAATAAATAATGGGGGAAGTAAAACAAAAGAACCCCCACCCTAACCCCATTCCCACCCTTTACCCATCTCCCTTACCAAAAGCCTGGCAGAACAGTCAGGTCTTACACATTCGTGGAAAGGAGGGGCAGTCTGGGGCCACCCGGGCCTCTGCTGGAAGGGAGTTCCTCAGCCTTGGTGCAGCCACTGAGAATGCCCTCTCCATAGTTGCCCCCTGAGCAACTCGGGGGACTTCGAGAAGGGTGCTCCCAGCAGACCTTGATGCTGTCGGCTTCCAGGGCCCATGTCAGTCAGGTTTTTGCCCTGGGTGTGGCAGTAAGACTGCACTTGTGGCCTTGGATGACAATCTCAGCTTGGACGTTGATAGGGGAAATTGTACCCTTTAGATCTTTTGGCAGCCTTTGATACCATTGACCATGGGGTGGTGTTGACATTGCTGCAGGACCAGGCTGTGGTGCGCGGTACCACTCTTGAGTAGCTCATTCCTGACTAGGAGAACCCAGAGGGTGGTGATGGGCGGTGGCTCATTGTTCCCTTGGGAGTTCCCTTGTGGGGTCCTGCAGGGCTCTGTTTTGTTCCCTCTCCTGTTCAATGTGTATCTGAGTGAGGCCCCTGGGTGAGATCGTTCAGAGATTTGGAGTGAGGTGCCATCAGTATGCGGATGACACCCAGCTCTATCTTTCCTTTTCATCTGACCCATGTCCTCCAACTCCTGCAGTCTCAGTGCTTACCCGGTATCTGGCTACCACTGGAGACTGAGGCTGAATCCAGACAAGACCGAGGTGATAATGGTTAGCTGATCTTGTGACTTGGGGGAGGTGGGAATCCCTGTCATTGATGGGGTCCAGCCTCCCTTGGTCACTCAGGTTTACAGTGCTCTTGGATACACTGCTGCACCTGGATTGTCAGGCTGCAGCAGTGTCCAGGAGCACTTTTTACCTAGACTCTGTCTCTTATACACATCTAGATGTGTATAAGAGACAGCTTGAAGACAGTTTGGAAGCTGCAGTTGGTGCAGAATGTGGCGGTCCGTCTTCTGTCAGGGATGGGGCACTGGGAGCACATTACACTGGTGCTCCAGAGTCTGCACTGGTTGCAATAGTCTTCCGGGCACAATTCAAGGTGCTGGTTTTAACTTATAAAGCCCTAATTGGCCTGGGCCCCAGGTATCTGAAAGACTGTCTCTTCACCTATGTACCATCACAGCCTCTGAGGTCGGCTGGGGATGCTCTCTTGCAAGCGCCAACTGCCCATGAAGTTGCTACAATGAGGGCGCGCAGGGGAGTGTTCTCAGTTGCTGCCCTACGGTTATGGAACTCTGCTCCCTACCCTTGGAGATCTGCCTGAGCCCATGCCTGTGCGTCTTCCAGAGATGAAAGACCTTTTTGTTTGACCAGGCATTTGGCAAGCAGTAACAGGGTTAGGTGGACTTAGGTAGAAGGGTTTACGGCGGAGGATTGCTGGGTGGCAGGTGAGGATAAAGGGTGGGGTAGGTGGTTGGGATGATGTGGGTTTTAAGGGGTTTTAAATGTATTTGACTGGATTTTATATTTCTTATGTTGTAAGCCACCCTGAGTCCTTGGAGAAGGGTGGGGTAAAAATGTAATAAATAAACAAGTAAACAAACAAATAAATAATAAATGAAATATTCCATAGTATATGAAGTATTTGCATATGAAAGTGCCTGTATCCAGCCATGATGTTTGTACAACTGAAGCATTAGCTTCTGACATAAATATCCTCCCGATAGCTAGGTCAAAATTTCATAATGAAACAAAACCCAATTTAATTCAGCTTTCAAAAATTATCCTCAACATTTTGAACATAAAAAGATGAAATTAAAAATTAGTACTTGTCCCCCTCCCTCCCCGGAAATTAAATGTCTGTGGAAATTTTGCCAGTGTTGTTTTTTTTATTTCAAAATTTTCATTAACAGTTACAACATTTTGAAATTTCAGAAAAATAGCATGAATGCTTTGATAGTTCTCGCTTTTCCTTAACACCTATGGGTGTTAACAAATGCCACACTAACCACACAGGTGCATTCACTCACATACGGAATACATTTCACATACTTTCTTCACTCACATGGATATGGAAGAATCCCAAATCTATATAATATTTGGCCTACAGATCCTTGACAATGCTTTAGCTTAAAACTCCATTGCTATTGTAATGCAATACAGCTTGCGGTGTGCTCAAGCTCCATAACCTATTTTTAAGAAGCTAATGATAACGCTTTAGCTGTCCAGGGGGTTTCCTGTTGACATCTCTGTGCTGGCCCTCATCTATATCTAATGATAACACCTGTGTGTGTGGGTTTTGTGGTCAGCTACATTCCTTGACAGATGTCCCGCTGCACCCTTGGGCCCCCTTATCCCTAGTTCAGAGGAACTGAACTTGCTTGCATCAGCAACCCAATTTCTGCCTAGTAACAAGAGATATGGTTATCTAATACCAGCATGATTGAACCACGTATGGTTGCTTGTTTACCACTGTGTATATAAGGAAGCTTTCCGCTGAAAGGCGTTGTCCATTGGTAGCAATACCAATGTGTCCCACAGCTGTGTATCTGAATAAACCTGATTGAACGTTCCTGTTGCAGCCTCCTCTCATTTCAGCCTGAAAATCCACAACATGGACCACATGTCAAACCACATGTCAGACCACAAACCCTGTCAATTCAAAACCCTTTCCCCTCCTCCCTCCCTCTCCTTCCCTTCCTTTGAGGCCCACTCTGTAAGTTTATACTCCCCTGTACACCTTCATGTTGCTGTCATCTACCGCCCCCCACGTTCCCTCTCCTCTTTCATCCCAGACTTTGAATCCTGGCTCACCTTCTTCCTCTCTGATGACACCCCCACTCTCATTCTTGGTGATTTCAACATTCACGTCGACACACTTTCCACGCTCTCTATCTCCCGCTTTCTCTCCCTGACCTCC